>DWON01008049.1:0-12417 GCA_018251015.1 Phocides pigmalion okeechobee
TTTTGTCTTTAGATTGTCATTCAACTTTGAATATTAAAGAAGTGTTGTCAGCAAACAACACACATGAGACAAACCATGCATTACATATGGTAAGTCAATAATATATGTAGACTAAAAAATTGACCTAAAATAGAGCCTTGTGATAATCCAAGATCCTAAAAATTTTTATCCATTAACTTTTATACGTTGTACATGGTTTTCTGAAAAGGAACTAAGGTAGACTAGGAATTTTCTTCCTGTCAAGGCAGATCTGATATGATTCCACGGGAGGTATCACAGCCACACACATTTCTAGCGTGAAGCTTACTTGCGTTTCGATAAAAAGGTATGGTTGCTGTCTCACTTACAAATGAGGTTTCTTAGGAGGAGCAACGCATCGATGATCGACTTCAAGTTTGAGTCTTATTATTTATGGAGTTGGTTACAAATGCCCGTCTGTGGCAATGATCATTTGTTATCAAGTGGACTGTATGTTCGTTTAAAGGTTCTTTGTTAATGTAAAAAGAACTAAGTTTCAGAGACATTACATTACATTGTTCTTTTTTAAACTAAGCCATTTAAAAAACATTACCGGTATAAAGTATAGAAAGTATTATATAACTCTTCTATTACCTCTGTACTCTGTAAGTACGAATTACCATTACTCGAGAATTATCCAATTGAAACAAACGGTTAGTGACTCGTAGCTTGTTGAGGTCACACGTTGGGTGTGATTTGCGTTGTCGGGTCAACTGCAGTTAATCCGATTGAACACAAGTGGCTTGTTGCTAAGCCTATTGGATTACTGCGGGTTGATACTTGGTTATCTTTTTTTGTGTGAGAAAAGTAGCAAACAAGCATGCAAACAACATTAAGTAGTCGCAGCCCATAGACATCCACGTACAACTACAAACACGACCGAAATCCTATCTGAGCTTGAACCTAGATACGTTTCTACTCCTGAGGATAAAGATGGTCGCCTCGCTTCAAAGTGTAGCCAGCAACCGTACCTCTCCAACCAAAACGCAAGTAATGCTTTACGGCGTATTATGAGGGCGTCGATGTTCTTCTTCCTTTCTTCTTTTTTTATTTTACTGTTTTTCTTTTATCTAGCATCTTTTACTGGCTAATCTTCTTGCTAGATTTTAAGTAAAGTTTTGGTAAGGTAGGTTAAGTATAACTGCGTCGCTAGCCGAAACGTATTTTTTTTAAGTAAACATTATAATTTATATATTTTTGAACTAAATACATATTATATATTAAAAAGAGGAAGACCACTGAATGAACCAGAAATGAATGAAACTTCAGCTGGTATAACTGAAGTTTAAACCTAAAATCCTAAAAATTTATAGAAAGACCCAGACTCCAACTCTTCCAAACTACTTATCTTTTTGTTATATTCTATATCAGTTTTATAAAATTTTTGTATCATTATTAAGTATTAACTTTTAAGTTTTAGTACTGACCTTGGAATTAATGTTAATATTCAACTTGATATAATTATCTAACAAATGATTCTCGCCCAAAAGGCTCAAACCAGAAATACGCATCCGAAGAGCGTGAAAATTCCTCTAAATCTTCTCTAATTATAAGGACACACTAGAATTAAAAAGAAGATTAAAAAATCTCCTAAATTCCCAATGAAAATGAAAATTATCAATTATTTACTACACAACTGACAACCACATCGCTTAGAAGTCGTGTTATATCACGTAACTTACGCCCTATTCTTCTAGTTTGAATATATTTATGGAGATAACGATAATTACAGTTCTCCCGAATTAATTATATGCAATAAACGACACTCAACGCGCCCCTTTAAATGATCAAACTTTATGGAATTGCGTAAATAGATATCTTTATGACCATTTTGAACGTAACCGACATTATTATCCCGCTTCCCTTTTCTTCCCTTTATGTTAGAAAGAAAGGTGGATACAAAATGGCGTGACGACGCAGTAACGACATGATGAAACGATGCGGGGCGTTAACGACCTCGTAAGGGAATGCGTTAAAAGACTTAATGGGTGCGTTATGCCTATAATTATTTTTACCTATCGCTTTATGCATGTCTAAGTCTTCAAGTGTTCAAAGAAAGAATTCATAGACAAAGTTATAAAGAAATAAACAATAATTAATTAGGAGGGAGAGGAAAACCAGTTAACTCAGCTGGCAACATCGTGATACGTAACATATCATTTTTAAATTCTATTAAATATGGCATAATATAGGTTAAACGACATATGGGAATACAGATAATATATTATAAGAATTCGTAACAATATCATAACAGATAATTTATATTTTCACGTGCTGTATTCATGTAAGGAAAATAAGGTGTAGGAATTACTCCTATGTCACGAGTAAAATGTTTCAACACGTAAATAGTGACAGTTACATACAAATTACTATTCCTGGAATAAAACCTCAAGTACAGACGTAAAACAGTGACTAATATGGGAAATTCTACGAAGTGACCATTGAACCGTTATCCGTGTTAATGCAAAGCGAATAATTAGTGATTCATACATATATATTCAGATATATTTTATTTTAAACTTGTCTGTATTTCGTTCTATTTGCAATTTTTGAAATATACCTCTGCTGGACAAGAGTCTATGCTTAGTTGGTTGGTTAAACCCCAACCAAGCATCTTCCACCACACTGCTCCAAAACATACGTTAGAGGCATACCCATATATCGGATATATGATCCTGCCTACTGCTAATTCTTTCGATAACGATAGAATCAACAGCTTTCGAGTTTATGAGCACGCAAGAAATATCGCCCTTAACGGTCACCCATCCGACTTTTGACTGCCCTTGACGTTGCTTAACCCTGTCAAATGTTGTGCTGTGCGCACAAATTGTGTCTTCCGCGGTCACCCATCCATTTCCTTACCAAGCTCAACTTTGCCTAACTTGGTCAATTATTTACGACCTGTTAAGTTCGGCATTATTATCTACCTTCGTTTTAGCATATCGAACTTTTAATTTTTAAACAATATTGTCCACATAATATATAGTTAAGAAATTTTATTATTGTGTGTAATATCTTAGTACATTTAATATCGCATTGAGTACAGTATTTTACGTTATAAGATTGTATGTTAAAACATCATAAATTAAGGCGGAACAGCGAAAAACAGTTCATCAAAATAGACTCTCACATTTATTACACGTAAAATGATTTCTATATATAAACCATAAAGTCCAAAATTGCTTCAAACGAGTATCGTTATAAATCGCAATAACTATAACGGAGTTTGTTGGCCGGATATCGCAGCCTCCTGCCGGAAGTGGCGCCATCTTATCATTCCATGCGTCACCATGTCAGTGTTGCTATGATTGCTTTAAACATAGTTTATTGACGGTAAATTGACAGTTCGTGGACAGTTTTAGTGTTCATTTTCTTGACGGACCTAAAATACAGTGTATGAGAAAATAGGACACTTAAACGAAGGTAAAGAACTAGTTTAACCACATGTACGTAAGGCTATATTTATAAGTTTAGCTGTGACCTCGAACCATAAAACTCGAAATATCGGTAATTAAAAATCGTTAATCGTAAGTACCCGTTACATATTAAAATACCATATTTATTTTTAGTATAAAGCAATTCCATTTCAAAGGAATGGTGGCGGTACAGCTCGCTACAATTACGACTATATTTGAGACATCCATTTAAGCCTTTAGAAATTTCAACGTATGTGTGCCGACTGCAGATGGGGCTTCTTTTCCAAAAAATATTGAACGTAAAATTACTCCTAATTGTATAAATAAACGATTTCCGTTTTTTTTTGTAATAAATGAGTTACAAATAGATATTATACATGTTTGTTACCCATATTTGAAATACGTAGTAACGTTGTATGACATTATAACACAGCTATAATACATAATATAGATAAGGGTAACATAGATTTAACAATAAAAAACTCTAGTAAACGTAGTAATACGACGAACATTTCTGCATCTTTTGTTCCAGCTTAGCATACCATACGCGTCCTATCTACTTTGCATTTCCACTTGGAGATTAAAGGCTTAAAACTGTTCCTAGAGCTTTAAAGAAGCCGCGTATAGCCATAATTACGATAAAGTACGCCTGATAAAGCCTGTGAGAACTGCGGCAGTAAAGTTAAATGATTTAGTTTACTAACCAGATTGTTTTAATTCGGCTACGAAGACTATTTACCTGCCATTTTCCCACACTATGATATACACCACACGATAATAGCTTGTAAAGTTGTGTTATTTTTGCAATGATAAACCTTTTGTAAGTAGTTTTAGAGATTCTTTTTTACTATATACCGGGTACTCACGATTGACGATTTCGGATTTTTGATTGCCGATATTTCGAACTAGTTGCATGGCCATCGAAAATCGTTAATCGTGAAAACCCGGTTCATAAAATAAATATTGGCAATAATATATGGTAATTAAATCATTTATTGAAAATTAAACCTTTCAGGTTTTATTGCAGGATTGCGTAACAAAATATCTTAAAGTTGTAATTTTTTTATGTTAGTAAATTATAAGCGTACAGGCGATCTGATATTAAATCTTCCTGTACCTATTTTCAAACTCAATTTTACTTTGTGTAATCCTTAACATTTAAAGGAACAAAATATTTCCATATCGGTTATAATATTTTAGAAAGTGGAATCTCGGGCCGTATTACGTAGGTCCGTAGGAAACCATCAATTGACAACATGCCCAAAGTGGATTTCTAGGTTTTGCGTAAGACGTCTATGCCATAAACCTACACTTAATGCCTAATACAATCCTGTTATGCCGTTGCTTACTTCATGTTGCAATAAAATTACTACTTGTCCGTCTGTTGTCACAGTCTGCTTAGAAACAGCTACAGCTTGTTTGCAAACACAACTTTTAGACGAAATAACATTTTTTTTAATATTGCAAATTAATTACTCAAAATTTACATACAAATTAGGTATCCACAATAGATCGTGTTTTTCTGTTGTAAACTGCCCTGATACATTATAGTAACGTTATTTATTACCTATAAAACTAGCCGTGCCCACGACTTCGTCGGTGATGATTGAATTAAATTGACATTACTTCTTTATTGATTTCATTAAAAACACTAAATGTTAAGTGAAGTTCATCGCAATATAATCCTGAAAACTGTATTCAAATCGGATAAGCCATTTCTGAGATTAGCGTACACAAACATACAGACATACAGACAAAACCACGTAGGCAACAATACATTAGGAGCAACGCCAAATTAATGTGACTAATTTGTATTAATATTTGCGAAATTTACATATTTCAAAATCTTACACACCATGAAATCGTCTAACAGAATATACCAAAAACTCTTTTACAGAATCTTATTTCTTTAAGTACATAGGTTATAAGTTAAATAGATTATAAGGTGGGATAATTACAGTTCGACCGGGGAGGTCCCGCCGCCGCCCTCATAATCCGCCGTAAAGCATTTCTTGTGTTTCGATTTGAGAGGTACGGTTGCCGGCCACACTTTGAAGCGAGGCGACCATCTTGGTCCTCGGGGGTAGCAACGTATCTACGTTCGAGCTCAAATAAGATTTCGGTCGTGTTTGAGATTGTACGTCTATGCGCTGCGACTACTTAACATCAGGTGGTTTGCATGCTCGTTTGCTACTCTTCTCGCCTCTACTTCAGACGTATTTTATCAATAGAATGTTATAATCAGTAAATGTCCAGAGTACATCTGCTTACTATAAAAAATCTAGTGTCAAATATTTGTTCTAAAAAGAAGACAGCAGATAGAATGATGATGTATGAAGTGTAAACAGGGTGTCCGAGAACTCAACGTCAAGCCGAAACCGGGTGATAGGATAGGTGACAATAGTTCTGGGACACCCTGTAAATAAAAAATACAATATGAATAGAAAAGATTTGTGGTTAACTTTCCTGGGATGACATTTAATATTTTCGTGTTTGAAATTAATTAAGACAAAACAAGGAACCCGAAGACACTTCACTAAGTCTAAAAGAAAATAATTTTAAAAATCTATTAATTTTATCCATCTTATACCTTAAAAACCTTAAAAAACTTACCTTAAAAAAGTCTAAATAGAAGTCTAAATAAACATTTTGTTTTCAATATAAAAACTTATTTATTTACAAAGATGAAAATCTTTAAATTAAATACAATAAAAGCGTAACCTAAACATTTTAATTTAAGTTATATCTCAACGAAATTTAATGGAATCAATTATATTTTCAAATTAAGAATCATTATCATTTCTAAACAACTTGTCATGTTTTTTTAATTTGCTCTCAATCGGCCAGCCACTTCGGCTTATGTAATTAATACTTAGAAATCTAGACTTGCTATATGTATCTAACTTTTCATCCTTCCGAGAATTGTGCCACTTTAATAGCGTGTTTGTAATGAATACACATTTCACTGGAATTTAAGGTATGCAAAATTACTAAAAATGTAAAACGACAGCAATTATCTTAATAGTAAAATTGCAGAAGATTATATGTTAACATGTTTGTTACCCTTTAACCCCTCAAAGGGATTTGTGTAAGCCTGTTAAATTTATATTTCGTTTATTAGATTAACATCATAGCCCATTTTTATTTCGGAAATGCTCTATGAATTTTCGTATGTGTATGATTTTTTCGTTGTCATCTATGCAAACGTAAAAGTTGCCAGTAACAGCCCATGTTAAATGTTGTAAAATTCATTAAACTATAAAAATACATATATTTCTTGAAACATGGAAGTACGAAGACTTCCCAAAAATAAAAAAGTTACTTGTTAAAGTTTAGTTATGGTTTTTAATTTAATTGTTAAACAAAAACAAACATGCTCACCTCCAACAACTCATACAAGAAATCCACATAAATCATTGTCAAACACTTATAATAATCATAACATTACTAAACAAACGATCCGAAAAATATTATTTTTAATCTGCAACTGAACGGAAAACAAAAACACAGATAATAAAACACTATTCTTTTTAATTTTCGGCGCGTAACTGCATGTCACTGTCTCAATAAAGAGTGGCAGAGAAATTAGTCAACTGTGTCTAGGCAAGGTTGCCACACCTAACACCTACGCCTACCCAACCACCTGATGACCTGTCATTTCTATATATGGAGACTAATTAACAAATAAGTCATTAATAACCTCGCTTATCCATTAGATTAAATTATTATTAATTGTACATCTTATTTCTTTATCCTATTTTGGTGTTGTTTTATGATAAGTTGTCGTTAAGTAATATTAATTTAAATGCGAGTCGGACATCATATAAGGTCTTTTATTATGTACAAGAGGATTTTTTTTCTATTAATTTTACATTTTTTCTACTTTTAACGGTAAGCACTATATAATCGAAAACGACCCTGAAAACAGCTATGTTCAGTCCAGTGTACAGACATAATTGTAATAAGTCCAGAGTACAACAGATAATAATATGTATGTTACGAAATATGCCGACAAGATATCGCAATATTGGTACTTTTATGAATTTAAATTTGGACTTAAACAGAAATAGATACAAGGTCTATAAAATTTATTAGATACGTCATTTATTGCATAGTAACGAACATTATTATTTATTAGACAGTAAATAGACACTGGCAATTACTAAGTGAATGTAGATAAATAATATTTTTTTTTATGCAAATGAACATGCAGTTCCCTTGATGGTAAATGGTCACTGCAGTTAATGGAAACCAACTACAGATAAAATGATAGTTCCATTTGAAATCGATCACAGATGCTTTGCTGCACTACTCCTGAGGAAGTATGGTGGTCGTCTGATTTATATGTAATCAAGCAGATCAACAAAACGAAAAGCATATTTCTTCTGAGTGGAAATACGTATGGGGGTGGTATCTTCCCCGTCGTATCATACAGGTTCTAACTTTGCAATCCTTATTAGGAAAACTTATTTAAAGTTAGATGCTCTAATGTATAGTAATTTTTAATGCCGAAATGTATATTACGAAAACTAACAGTATTAAACCACATAAGGATAACGTAAGGGTCAAAACAGTTTCACATCGGCGACGTAAAGCGAATCTCAGTCGCACGGAACCGGTTCCAAAAGTAGGCTTGCAAAATCCACTTCCTACAGTGTTGGTAATCAAACTGCATGTTGTGGTTTCGCGACGCTTAGAAAAAATAATTATTCTATTTTTATTACATTTAAATCTGGCACGACAACATCATAAACATCTACAGAAACGTGTATTAAAAAAAAAGATGTCACTCTGACATATTATAAGCGTGCCACAGAGAAACAAAACAAGACATCTGACGTTAATTTCGAAAATGGAACGAGACGAGGCTGAAGAAAAATGGTCGTACATAATCGAAACAAAAGTAGACGCCATATGGGCCACGAGCAATTTGGAGTGACTCGCCTAACCATCGTGATAAATCACGCTACTTACACACGTCAAAAAGTGCTTACGGATCAGTAGAACAACAGATAATATTCGGTAATGATGGTGCACTCACACCCAGCAATCAAACGACTATCAAATGAAAGCATCGGCTTTATTTCTCAGCTCCTTTGCGCCCGAGGCACGGATGCGCGTTCGTTTTTTGAAACAAAACAGTGTGCACGGTCGTCCGTGGGAACGATTGAACAATAAAAGGATAGTTTATATCGGGACGTTTATTCGGGGTTGCCAGTAGTCATTTGCGAAATATTCGATTATCGCAGCGCTCGGGGCGCTTTATTTTAAAATTATGTATAAACCAAGGCCGCTTTCAACGTTCGCTGATTACAATGGCGATGCGAATGCGACAGCTTTGGACGTAGAAAAAACTGGCGGATGTAATTACCTGCCGAGATGCGAGGCGTTAGTTGTTTTTGGGAAACGTTTTGGTACGGCATTGAAATCATTGTGATTTTTCACGGTGGTAGTGTTCGGTGGTAGCTTCGTGTTTACATCTCTAGAACGTTCACCGATTCGAATTAAAAGGGGTCAATAACTTTTCACCTTAGTTTATTTTTAAAATAAAAAAAACTGTATAGCGCGTACTGGACCACGTAAAGTGGGTTCCGTAGTCTTCAAAATAATCTTTAAAAGTTTGCAACATGTATTATTGAAAGCAACTTTCATTTATTGTTTTTCAAGTTATCTTAATGTTAAGATAATGGTAGGTGCGAATATTGAAGAAATTATCTCTTCTTTTTAAATTGATGGACACATCTTTATTTTATTTTAAAAGCTACGACCTCACAAACTAAATAAATGGCTGTGACGGATGGACATTTGTTTTATTTGAAGATATACAAGCAAGCCACCAGGCCTCGTGACATTAAATGATATATGAACTCGAGTCTGATGTCCGTAAATGCGTTGCTACTGCTGAGGATTAAGTTAGTCGCTTCTCTTGCAAAAATAGGCAGCAACCATACTTCTACAACCTAACCCAACCTACCGAAACATAAGGATTACGGCGGATTACGAACTTTTTACCTCCCGAACTATAGTTCTACCACAGGTAAAATACAACTATGACGAAATTATGTATGTAGGTCTTCTTTAAACATTTTACTACGGAACTCCAAAAAACATAGATTACACATTCGATAACGCGTCCAAAAGTGTCCTTTGGTTTTTGCGACAAGGTCGTATAGTTTGCATTTCTAGTTTCTTGCAACATCAATTTGTATCAAATTATGATAATGTGTTCACACATTCATATTTTATACTGTTTCTCCACACACGCTAATCGTTGTTAAAGCGAGATAAATATACAGTCAACATATAGAAGTAACATGCCAAATATTATGTATCAGTGAATAGTATGCTTATTATTAGTATGCCATTCACTGGCATATGCCTGGGGTGTAAAATAACGTACATGACATTACATGCTATTTAAAATTTTTCGAGTATATCTTTAGTATGTGGAACTATAATTCGGCAACAGAGGTGTCACCACCATCCTCTTAATCCGCCGTGAAATAATTATTGTATTTCAGAGAAATCTGGAGGCGTGACATACTTACATAGTGAAGCAATCAACTTAATTCTCAGGAGGAGCGAGGCATCTATCATCTGTTTGGGGTTGGAGCTGTAGCAAACCCTTTGTCTTGCATGCTCATTTGCTACTCACCTCAACAGTTAATAGAAAAAAATTGCCTTTGTAAAAATTTAATGTTATGCTCAATATTAAACTAAAAAATTAAAATATAAATATACTTTTTAACCTTAGGCAGGTCATAAAATGAGCATAATGGTAACACGAGCAAGGAGTTGGCATGCCAGTACGCACTAACGTATGTATTCCTGGCTTAAGTTCTGTTGGTTTTGGCGTGATTAACGGACCGTGGTTGGATTACAATTCGCGTGAAACTAAACAAGGAAACTTGATCGTATTTCAAAGTTCAAGAGACCACAAGTTTTTATCAGGTCAAACTCACACATTTTAATTGGATAAAACTATTTATCATCTTTCAAACTTACAATAATTATTAATTTATATTTTATAATAATCATTAAAGTTATAACCAATTATTTGTTATTTTTTTAATTAATATTGCTTAGATGTTATGGATAAATCTTTCTGGATCGGTACTAAGGAATTTGCATCTAAAATTATAATATCCTGTGAACCGTGTCACGCCGCGCGATTTTCAACCGCGAATGAATTTGTTTCAACGATTATGTATTCAAACCCAAACGGCCGAAAGCCAAAGCCGGTAAATTAAGGAATCGATGCGCGTGCGCATTACAAAACGATGACTAAACTCGACCACGACGGACTCTCCCACAACCCGATCAACATGTTGGTAATGATTAACGCGAATTTTATGCCTATAGATAATTTTGATTTGATTTTAAGTACATAAAACTAAAAATTTGATTTGAGTAAAAAACTTCATACACATTGCATTTTTTCTACCTTGAGGGATGCCGACGTCAAAGAAATGGTATCTGCTGTTTTCTACTCCGAGGGTTGGTAGATTCTTTTAGGTGTGATTTCTATTTTATCTGTAGATATCCATAGATACATTACTCAATTTTTATGTAAACTTAACTTTTATATATAATTTCAAGCCTTTTTTTAGCAGTTTGGAGGTGATATTTATTCTACAAATCGAAGAGGTATCAGACGGGAAGAGTATTCCTTGTAAATAAAAATCAATGAAATTGCCAAACAACAAAATAAGGAAACAAACAATTTTCCAAATCAGTAGCAAGCATACAAAAAATAAAAAAATACAGAAGTGAAAAATTCCTACTTCTTTGGAGTCGATCAAACATAAATAATACTACCCTCATTCTTACTCGCTCACCTATAGTGAGTACTTAAAAGGGTTATTTGTAACACAGTAATCTATTTCATCAAGTGAACTGCATTCCTATTTCATACATATAACACATACACATAACATAGCTAAACATGGCAACACCTTTTCTAAGAGCTTCAACAATGAAAATTACAGAGCTGATCAATAGAAAAACTGTAACATTCTTATTTTAAATAATGGCGGACGAATACTTATTTAAGTACACTTATAAAACAGAGTATAATTATGTAAGCAATAATGTTACAATAGAACTTCCTTACAATAGAATTTAACTGCTGTAAAATGAAGACGGTAAATCTAATATCATTTAATCACAAAGAATTTAGTGCCGAGACTGGACAATCACTAATTCGAGAGTACGACGACACGGTTCAGAGATTTTCCCACAGATTATACACGTACATAGTAAGTGAGTATCTATGTTCTAATGTTGTATATTTTTTACCCGTGCTACTTATTTTGTATCTTGTTTTGAAGTAATCGTTTGTCACTCTAATATAACGAGTAAATGTCAACATCCTTATCAACTTGTTTAAAAATTGTATATTAATTTTATAGTTAATGTTTCTTAATAAAAATATCTCAATAACAATTTTTGTGTAATTTCAGAAGCATTGTAAGTGTGCCATATTTTTTATTATTATTTTCAATTCCCAACATGTGTTATACAGTTACCATAAGAGTAGTTTCTTTACCCAAAGTTCATATTATGCAAATGAGTATGTATGGTTAACCCGAAGGACACCGGATGTCTATTGCGGTCGAATTATTCGAATCGCGACCCACTCGTAAATATGGCTACGCATCCGGTCAATTGAGCGTCAATATTACTTATTACAGTTTCAGTTTTATCACGTTTAAGACATTGTTTAGGGAACTCTTGGATAATTGTTTCTTTTTTGTGCATGTTCGTCAAAAGGCAAGCAAGATTATCTCTCTATAATCAATAATAAACAATGCTAATAAAGGTTAAAAAGTCATTTTACATCTAAATATAAAATAAGTCTTAAATAAACAGATTATCAATAATAAGCCCTCTTAATCCGCCGTAAAGCATTACTTGTGTTTCGTTTGGAGGTGACGTTGCCGGCTACACTTTGAAGCGAGCGACCATCTTAGTCTTCAGCAAC
>DWON01008050.1:0-12417 GCA_018251015.1 Phocides pigmalion okeechobee
GGGGGGGCCCCCCCCCCCCTTTTATAACCCGCCGTAAAGCAACATGTTCTTCATGTATTGTGTTTCGGTTGGGGAGGTGTGTTTGCCGGATACACATGTTTGGAGGCGACCATCTTAGTCCTCAAGAGTGGGAACGCATCCGCGTCCCTCCTTAAATAGATCTCCTGTTCTATTTGAGATTGGACGTGGTTGTCTATGGGCTGCATTGACCATTTAACATCAAGTGGCCTACATGCCCGATTCTTACTCTTTCAAAACAAAACGCTGTATAAAATGAGAACTGAACATTGAGCAAAAAAAATTAAGCGCTTTTTTAAGAAATGTTTTCCAAATTTCTTATTGCTATATAATTTATTAGTATCTGTGTTTATCTGTGGGTTAAAGTTTTATTAACGCTAATTATATATAGCATCTAAACAATAATAGTGATCTATTTCCATATTATAAAAACACCAAAAACAAATTAAGTAAACGTCTTAGTTCTCACGAGAAAGAATGTGGCCGTGATCGACTCCAGATGAGATTTTAAAGTTGGTTACAGATTTCAACGGGACAAAAGTTGAATTCAGTTGGACTGCATGGTTTTTTGCTAGTGACTGTTTCAAAAGCGAAGTTCAAGTTAGGAAAACTCCTAAAATGTTGCTTGTACGTTGTTCGTCGCTTTGCAAATTGGATTCAGTAAGTTCCACTGCTGAGCAAAGATTAACCAAAGCATCGAAACAATGCATTTTAAAATCCGTTGGAAGTCTTTTAAAAACTTCGCGAAAAGAAATGGCTGGGGATATGTGCTGAGAAATTCACGTATTGTTGCTTCACGAAGTCGGGGAACTTTAAAAGATTCTGAATTCCACTCAGAAAAGTTTTGAAAGCTGCGGTAGCTTCTGAACTTCGTGTGTGTTCGGAAGCCTAAATAAAGTAACGCTTTCACTATAAGCGAAAAGGTGGAAAACGATTTGTGTGAGAGACGATAGAGTTTTTTTATTAAAAGAGAGAAAATTGATTACGGGATTACGGGATCACGGGAGTGAGACGACTATTGCGACAGAAAATATTTTTTTTTATTAAAGGAGTGTGCAGGCTACAGGATTTTGAGTGGGCACTGCAGCAAATGGACATTTACATGCAAACTCCAACAGGACTGCAATAATATCTTAGTTTGTACGCAGATGCATTATTGCTTCATAGGAGTATGATTGCACGCTTCTGAATATAGCAGATAACCGCTCTGCAACAGCTACTTCATGGTGGATAATAAGAACAGCGATGGTACCTCTTAGAATGAATAGTTTTATTACTTATTTCCTCGCTTGTAGCTTACCTGATCGTAATGGAACAAACCGATAGAGTAAAATTTTGCTAAGTCATAACTTTGTTCCAGGTCGGCCGGTCTCTTGGGCTTTGCTGGCTCCATCCGTCACTCCTCGAGGCGCTGGCAGCATGTCAAATCCAGGACTTAGGCTGTATAAGTTTGACTCTAACACCGGCAAGGTAAGTTTAGCGTATTCCTTACTTGAAAACTATTTTTTGAATATGATAATGTATCTAGGATAAACTACTGGATATTATTCTGTGCCAAAAGTTGACTTTGTATGCATATGAAGGTTTGCTTAAAAAGTAACTGAATAATTAGGTATAATTTAGGTTAATCGAAAATTTCGAATTTTGATTTAAAGTAATTTTTTGTGTTTCCAGGAAGTACATTTGTTACTCAATTTTGAATTTTAGTTTGCTTGTTGATAATTGTTGAAACGAGTTGATAAATATTCACGATTCATAAAAAGCATATTTTTAATATAAGGATTTTTGTTTGTAGTACAAACGACAAAAGCAGAACATAAGATAATAAACAATTGTAATTCGTATATTAATTTGAGATGATGAAATTCAGCGGAAATTTTTTCGTAAAAATTAAATAAACATTGAAAATTAAAACAGGAAAACATTTCCGAGAAATAAAACTCAATAAGTCCCGGGAAGAAACGGAAATGCATAGACAAAAGCAATGGGCTTTGAACATTTTGCTTTGTTAATAAATATAGGGGGAGTCGCCACTCAATTTGGCCCACTCCACCCTCTTCATGTTCCTAATGAATTCGATGTCCCGAGATGTTTTTAAGACAGCTTATTATGCAAATTAAAAAGTGAAAAGAGAAAAAATAAGTTAATTTAAAAATAACATAATTTATTAATAACAATTCTTGTAGTGTAGTTGTTAGGATCTCACACGGGAAATCCAGGGTTTAAATTTCAGTTTAGTCAGACTTTTTAAAGTTATGTATAAGTAAAAAGTAATTATTACTTTTCTGACTATTGTCTCTGACGCGTCTTCTCCAAAACGAATTCGGTCAGCTTATAATTCGGTGGTAGTTTATTGACGTTCAAATCGAGTTCCGTAAAGAGTATACTTAAAAAAAGATTTTTTTTAATCGAACCTACTTCTTGAACCCGAGTACTCAATTTTAGATTTTAGACATACAGAAATACACAATATTATCCAAAAGCAATGCAATATTACGTCCAGGTTATGCAACAAAATTGCAATATTATCTTCAAATTATTTTCATATTTACAATGATGAAAAATCTTAAAACTAATTATAATAAAAACCTAACCTAAACAATCTAAAGGAATTCCGTGCCCATACTGCATGGTTCCAAGAATACTAGCCGCATTCCCGCGTTGAATAGCAATCGAAATTCTCTGTGCGAGATATGAAACAACCCCCTACCAGGTACTATTTGTTTGAACAATTTTTTGGCACGCGGACCCCACAGGCAAAAGGTTTCAAAGCCAAGCGGAACAAATACGTAATCACTCCTTAGTGAGACATATTTACGCCGCTTTGCTTTTTCTGCAGCCTCCGCCTAAGCTCCAGCCCTCGACGCCGTTCCGCTAAGGTGAAAAGGGGCCAACGTATCTTCACATTATACTTAACCTTTGCATTATTTGCCAGGTGTTGGACTACACACAGTATTACTTAGACGTAACTAACACGAGAGGGGAAGTCCACTGGGCGATAGAATACAACCTCACACAATATTACGGGCTTCGGGAAGTCAGTGCGACGTCACTCGACAGCCTCGCTAAGAAGATAAGGAATTTCCACGATCGCACTACCCTTACCAAGTAAGTAATCTTTTCATCAAATAATACTTTAAAAGAACTAAAACATGCTTTTATAGGAAATTAAACAAGAAATGGAAAATGATTTTAAGCACACTTTATTTTTTTAGTTAATTTGTGAAAAGTTTGAAGTAACAATGAAGTTATAAACAAAAATATATTGGACAATATAAAGGGAGTCCGTGCCCATGCAGCATGGTTCCAAGAACACTAGCCGCATTCCCGCGTTGAATAGCAATCTAAATCATCTGTTCTCGTATAACTTTAAAACTAATATCGTCGCGAAATTTATATTTGCTAACAGGTACTCAAAATTAACGATTTTTTTAAATAAATGTTAATCGTCAGTACCGTTGCATAATAAAAATTTTATTTAAATTTCAATAACTCAAGCTACAAAATGGCCAAGGAAACTGTTTGTCATAACCCTTTTAACCCTTTGATTATTTTATTTAATATATATTTTTTTATTATTAAACGTTATTTTAGCATAATAACACAAGTTTGTGTTGTTGTAACGTATTTTAATCTGTAAACTATTTCATTTGGAAATTATATTTTGTTTAATTCCATTAGAATATATGGTTAAGAAAGAAAACACCAAAATACCGATTGATAAGGCTATTTAAGAACTCGTAACATCAAATGACACGAGTCATTTTAATAAACAGAGTTGGGTTCGAATCGTACAATAATGAAACCACAGAATCAATAAAGTTCATCCTAATTTGCCATACATATATTCAACTTCTGAAGCCGGTAAGGTTTTCATTGCTCAGTCTGGTAAGGCTATACCGCAAAGGATGGGTAAGTTCCATAGTTATTAAGTAAATACGTTATATAACCCAACCTTTCTATTATGTGTAAATAACTGATATTTATATCTAGATTTTTTTATCATGAAAGAGTGAGAAACGGGCATACAGGCCACCTGATGTTAAGTGGTCACTACAACCCACGGACAACCACGTCCAATCTCAAATAGGACAGAAGTTCTAATTAAGGATGGACGCGGATGCGTTCCTACTCTTGAGGACTAAGATGGTCGCCTCCAACAATGTGTATCTGGGAACCACACTTCCCCAACCGAAACACAATACATGAAGAACATGTTGCTTTACGGTGAGTTATGAGTGTGGCGGTGGTACCGCCCCGGGCGAGCTCTAACGGGTCTACCACCTTTTAAAGTAGTACCGCATCTACGTACGAGCGGAAACAACTTTAGTCATGTTTGATACTCTATGTGCATGTCGATAGGCTACAGCGATGTTAAAGTGAGGCGGAATCCATTATACGTTTGCTACTCACGTAAAAACCAAAACCCATCACTGAATCCGCATTAACATCGAACCAGCGATTTTGGAGATACATGGTAACATTAGTTTGCAGAAACATCCTCTCGCCCCAAACGCATATACCGTCTCCGTTCTGTTGTAGGTAAAAAACTAACAATTTCTTTATTTCCGGAAGATTCCTCGCCACAATCATAAGACAGGAGACCGACAATTAACTCTATTACACTGTTTACAGAAGATGATGACGGTTCAAATCGATTTTATGTAACGGATAATGTTCTGTATCGTGAGCTGGCTCTAACGGACTGTTGTCAGTTCATCTTGCTGCAATTTATCAGCAATTATTCTTACTAGATGGATCAAGTAATTGCAAGGTCGGATTTTAATTGTATTCTATACAAATAAATTAAATGCTTGTCGTTTCTATGATGAAAACAAGTCTCAAAAATACGGTTGATATAAATTTGAAGGCTGGATACACGGACATAGATATAGATTTATTATTTAACCAATCCTTTCTAGGAAAGCCTGCTCCAAAGTTAACACTTTCCCTGCGGCTACAACACTGCTGTGTAATGCACAACGCAAACGCTTGCGGTTCGTACACACCTGTGTTGTACGGACAAATCTGTATGGATTTCGGGCGAACAAAAGTTGTGTTTACGTTGGCGCTACAAAACTGAGGGTGGATATGACGTCTCTGTATTCGTAAATGATACACAGATGCTAAAAATACAATATTTCAGTAAATTGTAGGTGTATCCTCAATCTAGTCAAATAAGCTCCAGTTTAGTGCCGCCTACAGCAATATTGACCGATCTAATTAATATCTAATCTAATATTGAGCGCCGCGGTCAAAATGATTGTCGCTCTCCATAAAAATAGGGTAGTTGCGCTAAAAATAAGATAGTTTGGAAAAAAATGTTATCATCGAATCAGACGACATCACCTGATCGCCCCACCTGCCTATTTCGTTTTACCTGAACTTATTATAAAAGGGACTGTAGTACTAGCTCGTGACGCATTATATTCGGATGCATCGCGGTACACGGACAGCTCTCTGTTCCTGGCCCTTTCTATTGTCATTTAGCGATGTGATTGTTATTATAATTGTAAGACTAGATTACCGTAATTGTTGAATGGAATAAATCGCTAACTATATATTTGGTTAAATCCATGCATCGCTTCTGATGCCCGAAGCGCCCCCTGTATTTCTAAATGTGCTCTGTTCTCTCAGTCAAATCGAAACGTTAACATGAAGTGAACACCGTTACGTTACCTCTAGTCACAACAAGTTTTATCATCTTATCACAACATGTTTTATCTGAACACATGTATGTATAGATACAGTAGTAGTCTAAAATCTAAGTATATGGTATATCTGACAGTATATTAGTTAGTATCCATAAACAAATACTTGTTTCCGTGATAACAGTAGCAAACGAGCATGAAAACCACTCGATATCAAGTAATCGTAGCCCGTAGACATCCACGGTCAAGTTTCGTTAAAGTTTTATATTTCTGTAAAGTGGTTAACAATTAATGTAATATATTTAATGAATCAATATAAAATTTTATAAATCAAGGTAGGTATATATTTGCTTTCATATCCGTATATGATTTGTACCCCTATATGTTCAATAACGATCATACTAAAGGAACAAACTCCCGTCGCGCGTCCGAACTAACATTTTTATCAACATTATCTCGTAACACGTTGATTAATAAAAGCTATTAAAATTATCTCACAACACGTTAATTGATAAAAGCTATTACGTTAAACTGTTCAGCGTTAAGTTCTACTTGCGTTATCTGCGAAATGAACATAATTCGTGACGTCACGTAAAGTTTCACTTTCAAAAACTTAACCAGACTCACTCTTGCTTGACTCAACTCTCTCTCATTTCACTTTCGTTTGAGGCCGCGTCGCAACAGGTTATGTGAAGAAAATTTATTTTATTACTTAATGTTTCCTCGTATTTACACGCGTCAATTGATGGTCTGTCTATTAATTTATAATTGCTATTTGTGTACCTCACATATTAAATTACGCGATTAAAAATATTAGCATGGAGATATTTTATATTATGTTATATAAGGGGTACTCACGATCAACGTTTTTTAATTGCCGATATTTCACGTGTGTCACGGCGAAACGGTAGTCAGTGTTGCCGTGACCACGAGCCATGCATCTGGTTCGCAATATAACCTTTATATAACATAATGTATATATTCCACCACGCTATTAGTTTTAAATCGTATATAACGGAGATATTATTGATACGATTAATCTGTTTTTATTATAATAAAAAGCTTTACTATTTTGTCAGTCTTTTTTTAACTTATCCCTGATAATAAATTTGAGTGATACTTTGACTAAGAGATGAAGGGACATAGCCTTGACATGAAGGGACATTTAATTTCAATATTTACGGACACTATTTAACTAAATCCAAGACTGTGTCGTCTCCAAAATTAAATCGTAAAAAAAAATTGTCCAACATTTATCATTACTTTTAATGCAAAGAATCTGTCAATTTATTACTATTATAGTCTTTCAGTGTAGTTATTTAATATGTATGCTTATATCGCGTACCGGCATGAACAATGAGGCGTGGAGGAACGGTTTTCCATTGGCCTAAATCAATGCCAGATAAAAAAATGTTCCCAAGAGCTTGGCAAAATATGTACCATGAAGGGTTCCGTAGTATACAAATTTAAATATCATCGCGAAATTTAACATTTTGCTATTTAACGGGTACTCTGAATGAATGGTTTTTAATTGCTGATATTACGAACCAGTTGCATGGCTCGTGGTCACGGCAAAACATCGGCTATTAAGAAGCGTTAATCGTGAGTACACATTATATAGTAAAAAGTGAAAGAGTTAAAGTTTACAGACAATATTCAATATTAATAATAAGTACAAAGAAATATATTAATATGTTTCTGTTTCATGGTAACTTTTAGTTTAGTAAGACCAACAAATAATTAAGCGGTCACTAATTTCAAAAACAAATAAAATAAAATCAAAGATAAAATTCTACTTTTTTCATAACTGACGTTAAAAAAAATAAACGTCTTTTTCATCTATAGTGAAGTTGTGTTTTTGCACATTTTTGTCGATGTTTCAAAGCGCGTATTTCAATAATAATCGACTGAAGCAGTGAAATCATTTAGATACATTTACATGTATTATTTAGATAACATATTTAATGATATCCATACACTTATTCAAGGTAATTTTCCACCCTAAGTAATATACACATATGGAGCATAAACTCGAAAAGAATATTTAATTATTTCTACGCCATTATCTAACTGTTTATAACTCCATAGCAACTTTGTTTTAAATTTCGTTTATATAATACCAGCAATCTTTACGAAAAAATGTTTTAATATATAACTATGTTATATAGAATGCATAATGATGATGATGCCGGAAGTTCCATTTTATTAATTTAGTGACGGTATCCTCAAAAACTTGTTACAGCGGAAACAATCTATTAATAGATCAACGTTAGGCTACGCACACAATATGTTCTTCATGTTCATGATGTTCATTTATTAATTTTCTTACGTAACAGAAGCATCATATAAGCGCGTAGCTCATCTTTATATATATAATTCTTCTGTGCGTGCGTGTCACTGAACTCCTTCTAAACGGCTGGATCAATTTTTATAAAATACTTTGTGTCAGGTGGATCCGATGATACGAGATTTAGATTTAAATTCTCAATTGGACCCAACATGTGCCACTGGAATCGGATATAAAACTGATATTTCTGAACTTGGATCCAGTAGAAGCTGTCATACTTTCTACAAAAAATGACTTATCGATTTTTTCAAAGCGGGACAACGTTAGCTGAGGGCACTACTCTGATATAAATTAATCATTGTCGTGTATCAAAATGGGTTACATTGAACTTGTTATATTGGTAGAATTAAACTTTGACCGTTAAATACTACTTCCCCCCTCATAATACGCCGTGATACTTGTGTTTCGGTTCGAGGGGTGCGGTTGCTGGCTACACTTAGAAGTGAGACGTCGTCTCTTCTCGTCTAAGATGGTTCCTAGTCCTCAACAGTAGCAAACCATTGACGTACCTGAGTTACATCTTCAATCTTGTTTGAAGTTTTATGTGAAAACCATGGGCTGCAGCGACTACTTAACATCAACAAGCCTTCTTGGTGTGTACCATATTGTACATTGTATTAACATAAAGTGTCCAAGTCAGGCAACAAGACAAGAAGTCAACAAGAGACAAGTCCTATCTGATGACGATCACAGATGTGTTGACTCCTAAGTGTTTTGAAGATCGCTTTCTTCAACTGAAACATAAGTGCTGTTTCACGGCGAATAATGAAGGCCCTTATACCTCGCTGCCGATATATAGTTCTACAACCTATTAACACTTTCCCTGCGGCGTACACACTTGCTGTATATATGTATGTATTATTTGGTTTTTACACACCTGTCGGGTACGAACAAATCTGTATGGATCACGAGCGAGCACAAGTGCCTTGTTTACGTCGGAACTATAAGACCGCGGGTAGAAGCAACGTCTGTGCATTGGTAGATGCTACACGGATGCTAAAAAATATTTATTTCAGTGAATTGTAGGTGCATCTTAAGTCTAGAGAATACAATTTCAGTTCAGTGACGCCTCCTATACCGCGGTCTCGATGATATGATCACCGCAGTGAGTGTTAAACAATTCGTTGGAATATTTTTAAGCATTGTTCAATTATTATAGTGTGTTATCGTGATACGTGCCTATCTATGTGTGTTTTAAGCGGAATCGTGCTTCTGTAATACTTTATTGAAAACAGCTGACAGCAGTATGTGGCGCCCCTCCAAAAATGAATTGCAAACAATTTAGCACTCTGCGGCTCTCGTGTCGATCACTTATAAATCATTCATTTAATATTAAACCTTAGTCCTATAGATTTAGAGTCGAAATTTTAATGCTACGACAAATATATAACATTTTTAATTACAATAAAAAAACGACTCTTGTGATTAAACTTTACGGTTGATAATGAAACGAAAGGGTGGTCGTTTTACGGAAACAGTGGACGGTGGCGTGATCGTTGCGTGTGACAGGCGCGTGCGCAGGTCCACTGACCTGCATTCAAATGATGTATACTGTCCGTGCTATCTATGTATACGGCACTAGTTTTAACCTGCGGCTTTGCCGACTAAATGTAATTTTACATTTGTTATAAACTGTAATAATATGCTATCTAAAAAATAGTCCTAAAAATACTGTTATCTTAATTATAATTAAAATAACGTTATGATAAAAACGCTATTTTTTTATCATTGATAAATTTCAACATATTATAGAGTGATAATAAATAACCTATAACGAGACCAGAGCTACGGGCACGGCGTACACAAAAGTTGGGATAAATTTAATCGGTAGATTTAACGTGAATGAAACTTAACCATAATTATTACTACATTTGATCGTTGATCACTTCAAATATAATGGAGTGTGATAATACATCGTATATAACGAAACTAGAGCTCTTTAGTTCTTAATTATTAGCAGTGTCTGTGCACTCTGTATACGAAATAAAAATCAGTATTTATAAAAAGAACCAATAAACAAATGGACAATGTTTTAATTTTAAATTATACTTATTGTTAATAAAGATAAGGATTGTGTTCCGTAGGTACATACGGAAGGGCCGTGACACACTTAATTTACGCTCGATTTAATAATACGACGACTTATGAATAATGTATTGTTATTATCAATATCAGCCAGATGTCATGTGGTTAAGATGTCGGCTTCTCACACGGGGAGTTTAGGGTTCTAATTCCAAACAAACCTTCGGCATTTTCAATTTGAAGTTATAGACGCATTAGGAATTAATTAGCACTTGCTTTAACGGTGAAGAAAAACATTGTGAGGAAAACTTAATGACTGTAAAAATTTAACTACATAACGGAGTTTAGCCGTGGCCACGAGCCGTGCAACTTGTTCGAGATATCGGCAATTAAAAGCGTTAATCGTGAGTACCCCTTATATAGTAACCTTTTACCATATTTAATACCCTTAAGTTCTTCATAAAATTCTCGAAGTTTATGACGTCCGCATTTTGCCAGAGAACGAAAGAACGATTCAGGGGATGTCCTACACATATTCTACTCCTCATACTAAACGGTACTGACGGTTTTCGCTGGGTAGAAGACGAGCAGGGATTATTCGGGTCTCGAGGGTTCCCTCTTCACCCGGGCTTTTTTTCAAGGTGGCTCAATGCCTCCCATGGGTCGCTCAACGACATTGATTTCCCATTTACCATTTACCATTTCCCATTATACCACTATATTAATTAAATTATTAACATTTAACAGGAAATCATCGATGACTGGTACGACCCATATACTGCTCGGATTTTAATGCGGTTTTCAGCAATATTCAAATTCAAATGTTTTATTTCACTGTAAGGTATTTACATACACTTAATGAACGTCAATGGTACTATGTAAAATCAGTACATCGGCTTTAAGCGCCGTGTTGGCTAAGGTTAACCGGGAGAAAAAAGCCGGCACTCTCGGCACTCTTTTTAAATCAATCCTTGATAAATAAACATGATACAGTATAACTTTAGAAAGATGGTAAACACATGGAGACGGCTCATCGTGTGTATCAGGATCTTTCCATTGTCATCTGCACACAATTTCGATAAACAAAACTATAACATGGAAAATGGATATAGCCCGATGAGATAGGTTCAATACCAGGCTTTCTTATCATTTAAATGGTCCTTAACGTCATAATATGTTTTTCGGCATAGGACTTGTTTTAGTTTTTTTGTATATACATAGTGATTGAAGAAGAAGGTATATATGTATAATACATGCATATAATAGACAAAAGTCGAAAATTTCAAAGATTTGTACAGCGACGTGGTAAACACAGCCATGCGAAGCCAGGTCGGGTCTATGTTAACTGTAATAACAAATCTATACTATAGGGTTACTGTCAACTATTGATCACATCGTAGTAAGATATATCAGCCAATAACGGCGAGGCACGTAGGTATGATGTAAATAGAAAGGTATTTACGTACTAAGTTAATGTTATGTTGAGTGACCCTTTGACATTTTCCACTTTGTATATGAAATGGAGTATGAAAATGTTAAATACCGAGAGTTTTTATGTCTGGAGTAGCGAGCAATAAATCTACATCTACGTCTCTGTGAAAGTTCTTAACACTTTCACTGCGGCGCTTATATTACATCGAGTCAGGATCGCGGGAGGCGGTCCTAAACTGAAGCTGTTTCTCTAGACTGAAAATGAATTCTCTGGACAGTCTAGAGAAATAATCTCCAGTTTAGTGCCGCTTTCCGCAACGTTCATCCGATCTAATAAAAGTGCCGCTGTCGCAGTGTTAAGAAACAAATAAAAAGCAATTGTTATCCGTAGACTAAATCAAACGGTAAATACTTTCGCTCGAGCCTTTGTACTTTCTGTTATCACATAACACTTT
Source organism: Phocides pigmalion okeechobee (assembly GCA_018251015.1). NCBI lineage: Eukaryota > Metazoa > Arthropoda > Insecta > Lepidoptera > Hesperiidae > Phocides > Phocides pigmalion. The sequence goes on from DWON01008050.1 coordinate 11,925, forward strand.
TACATTCACTTTCAACATGGTGCAAGAGATGATAGTAACTAAGAAACTGTGTTTTAGACCTATAATTTACTTTAACTTATCGGCAGGTTTCACGTGTGGAGGGGGGAGGGGGCGGCAGTTAGGCCTGGAGGTACCATTACTCATTATGTGTAGTCCTATTACAATCCATCGTCAAGCTGTTTCTGTGGGAGAGGCGTATTTGCATGCTTAACTTGAAAGCGAGGCGTCATCTTAGTCCTCAGGAGTAACGCATCTAAGTAAAGTGGTTTTCTTACTTTTGCCGTAAACCTGGTGGCTACCGGCTCAAGGGGCTGCGGGCCTAGAGATATCCGTTTACTCGAGCAATTATCTACTGTGAATCTACTGTCTCCGGTGATGTACGGGCTAGGACAGGGTTTAGGAGATACCTTCTCGATGGTCGAAGGAGACCAAGCCCGTGAGCTCCCGCTGGAGCGCTTCGGGAGGACGCGTGTAACGCAGATATGTACGCGGG
>DWON01008051.1:0-12417 GCA_018251015.1 Phocides pigmalion okeechobee
CGAAAACATATTTTCACTTAGAAAGATTTTAATTAGCCGTCTGCAAATAACAACACGAAGCCTTTGAAAACAAAGGATTTAAAACGAATAAAGGTTCATAACTCGGAGCTCAATTAGGGAAATTTGCATAGACTTCCTTCTAATTCAAAACAAGAAAACTGCGAAGTTACACCGTTCATCTTTCATGATATAACTTACATTCTGTGAAAACAAAATGTGAAAACTCCACAAGTTCAACTTGTGGAGTTTTCACATTTTTCATCAAGTTGTGAAGCCACGTCATATGATAGGTTTTTATCAGAAACAAGTTACTATATTTAGTTTTTATTTATCACAAAGTTACTCTATTTTATGTGATTATTTATTAACTGAATATATAATAAGCTATAGATTTTTTGTTAGAACAATAGCAAACGAGCATGCAGCCAGATAATAAAATTATGTATATACTAGCGACCTGGCCCAGCTTCGCTCGGGTAATAAAGTCTATATTTACTTGCATTATTTTTCTTTCACACATTCAAAAGTTACATTTACCATCAACTCGACTGCATGTTCGTTTGCTACGTCTGTTATATAAAAAAAAAACATTCTTTCCAAGATATAGCCGCGATAAATGTAAATACAGACATAATGAATTAAATCGCCGATATATGTAGATACATGTACAGATATGGTGATGTAATAAGACTTTTTTACATGGAGTAAAATACTATTTTAGTTTAAGTAAAAAGAACCAGATATTGTTTTTTCCTAAGTAAAAAAAAGTATTTAAAAAATAGGCGTTACACCTGGACACCCATCATGATTTGAGCGATTCTTTAGCCATTTGTGTATAAACCCCTAAAGACTTATCCACAATGGGACATTTGAAATACCAATAGCATGCATAGAAATACGTTGCAAAAGATCCTGTATAAATGACCATCTGCCAGCCCACGTGCTGACCTCCGTGCCAGATTAATTTCAATACTCTGATCACAATCGCGTAGGCCTTGTCGCACCACGCCACAACTAAGATACGCGCGAATAGCGATAATAAATAAATATAAAAGATAACATAACGTTTCATCTGCACACACACACGCAAACATACATTATGTATATGTGTGTGTATATATTATATCGGAAGGTGAATGATAGATCAAAATTTTAATACTTTTTTTTATTATTTATAAAAAGGTACTTTTTCGACTTTTTATTTATTTATTTAAAGGAAAGATATATAATAGAAAACGTAGTACAAAGGACTGCTTGTTTCAAAATGAAATCTCTTCCAGCAGCCCCGGGATCGGAAAGTGCATATGAAAAGCAAATCTAGCGTGCACTAAATCATATTCTATATAATACATAATATTATGCTATACAACTATATACAATTGAATATACGGTTTTTATAACCGCGCGTTTATAACAACCGTATCAATATTAGTCTATTTATCCCTCTAGGTTTAATCTTGTCTCCCTTCAGCGATAAAATAGTTTGACGTCCATCTTGAGCGGTGAGCCAGTGACATGGCCAGGTGACGTCATTAAAAGACCCGATTTTATTGAATTGCATGAAAACACTGGAGTTCAGTGTTATATATTATAAAGCTATTGTATAGTACTACGAAGGGTTGAACCCTCCATGTCAGAGGGGACGCATCTTCCCTTGAAAATCGAATGCGCAAATCTTTTCTATATAAGCATAATGTAACATTACTATAGAACCCATTGATTTAAGGCACGTGGATTACGTCCCCTTCGCAGATGTACGTTTGATTGAAAATAAAGTGGACATTCATATTTTTTGTACAAACCATGTCCGCGCATAATTGGCAGATGTCTGTACTTTACAAAATCCAGATTTAAATGGGCTCTAAAAAATTTATACGCAGCTGTATTACCCCCTTTGGATTTAAAAATAGTGTGCATAAAGAAATAAATTTGTAATTCAAAGATGTCGGTCATGCGTAAAATATTTCTTTCAAATGTGTATTAACTGTATCCATTGAATTGTCCCCTTTTTAATTTAGACACGAGTCTCTCTACAATCGGATGGCCTGGATGACAGCCTCGGTGCCCTAATTCGTATTTCTAAAGATATGGATAATTTGCCAACCCGTTTGCCAGATGTTTCAAACTGCCCATGGAACCTAACAACATTTACCAACTACTTTCTATCAATAATAACAAGGAATGACAACTTAAAGTTCCTTATGAAACGATGTGTATAAAAATATATGTAATGTTCTAAACATCCAACTTGAAACTAAATATATTTCATGTCGACAACAGAAGAAAGAAAATATGGATTGAAAGATTGCATGACATGTCGCAATCGATTTATGCACGATCAGATCTATGTGTAAAAGCCGATCTAACACAAAATATATGTAATGTTCTAAACATCCAATTTGCAACTATCCTTCGTGTAGACCGCAGGAGAAAGAAAATAGAAATTGAATGATTGCATGATATCTCGCGATGGATTTCTGCACGATCAAAGTTGTGAGTAAAACTTAAAATATATGCAGTTTCTTATCATCCAAATTGAAACTATTTTTCGTGTATAAAGCAGAAGGTGATAAAATATGGTTTGAAGTTACTTAATAATATCAGACGATAGTTTGCGGAAATCTGTTATTAAGTTATTAAAAACTGCTTTGTAATCCGCTACCAGCATGTAATATCCAATTTGAAACTGTTAGAGCTCGCCCGGGGCGGCACTACAGCCACCCTCATAGCCCGCCGTAAAGCGACATATTCTTCATGTATTGTGTTCTTCTCCTCCCCAAAGGTGTGGTTGCTGGATACAAATTATTGAAGGCGACCATCTTAGTCCTCAAGAGTAGGAACGCATCCGCGTCCATCCTTAATAGAACTTCTCTTCTATTTGAGATTGGAAGTGGTTGTCCACGGGCTGCAGTGACCACTTAACATCAGGTGACTTGAATGCCCGTTTCTTATTCTTTCATAATAAAAAAAGTATCTCGTGTGGATAGTAAATCTTTAATGTGCGACGCTAGCGGTTTTAGAAATGCATAAATCTAAAATATAACCACGCTAAGCTGTTTGACTAGCCTAGTTAGGCCGAACAAAGGATTCACTTTTGTTTCTGCTCTTTGTAAGAGCTGAATAGGTTTCTAAAATTTCAATTAGAATGGTCTCTTTCACTGAGATAACCGGAGTCCGCTGCGGGCAGTTAGTTTTACTTAGTGATGTGTGCTACCGGGACTGTTATATCGATACTTTTCCTGATATGTTATCGGAACTGTCGATGTTGTAGTTTTGTAGTTTCTTCGTGAACTTATTTGAGTCTAAGACAACAGCTATGATGGACAAAAGTTCGGAATCTTTTCTCGCTTCGTTTATAGGTAGCTTTTAAAGGTAGTTTTATATGTAAATATACCAAAACGTATATGTACATATAAAACATATGTAGGTAAGGTGCAATATAATATGTCCCATTGCTGGACTAAGGTATCTCCTTAAAACGGAGTAATATCTAGAATATATTCTAAAAATACTACGCCACTGCGGGTTGAAGGGTAAAATGTCTATTAATTTTCATATTTTTAAACTACCTACAGAAGTTTGCCACACGACTTAATTAGATTTTTCGATAACAACCAGCGCCTTTCAATATACTTTCAGAATCATGACCTTATATCTACATCTTTAAAATATCTATACCTAAATAATGAAAAAAAAATATTTTATAAAAGTGGTTTTAGGATTTATAAAAGAGGTTTTAGAATTATATTTAGACCGGGGAAGTACCACCGCCGCCCACATAATCCACCTTAAAGCATTACTTGTGTTTCGGTTGGAGATGTGCGGTTTCCGGCTACACTTTGAAGCGAGTCGACCATCTTAGTCCACAGGAGTAGCAACGTATCTACGTTCGAGCTCAAATATGATTTCGGTCGTGTCTGTGATTGTACGTGAATATCTATGGGCCGCGACTACTTAACATCAGGGGGTTTGCATGCTCGCTTACTACTCTTTTCACATAAAAAATCGTTTATTGACATTCGAAAGAGGTGAATACCATTTACTGGAAAACGTATATCGATATCGTATTAACTAAAATTTTATAGGAACATCCCTAGTTTAATAATGTACAATACACGTGTAGATTCCTATTCTAAATGACCGGGGATCTTGCTCTATTTAATAACACACGAGACTTAAAAACCAGACATTACCCTATTTTTGATTCGACCTCCTTTTGGTCCCGTTTAGATCCTTGCATCAATTTTTTAAGCCAAAATATGTTTAAACCATTATTCTTTTATATGAGACATTTAGCAAAAGTGATTGCTGGCTACCTGATGTTAAGGAAACCCTGTATACTCGTGTATAACTTCAAATAGAACTGAACGTCTTAAAGATATTTTTATGTGAAAAGAGTAGCAAACGAACATGCAAACCACCTGATGTTCAGTAGTCGCAGCTCATAGACATCCACGTACCACAAACACGACTGAAATCTTATCTAAGACCGAACGTAGATACGTTACTACCCTTGAGTACTAAGACGGTCGCCTCACTTCAAAATGCAGCCGGCAACACAAGTAATGCTTTACAGCGCATTATGAGGGCGGCGGTGGTACCTCCCCGGTCGAACTATAGTTCTCCCACTTTTAAATAGTGATAAATAGGTCGTTAGTAGATGCGTTGTTGCCTGAGGACTGTGGTCGTTTCGCTTGTAAGTATGACCGCATCTAAACTACCGAGACGCAAGTGCAACATTTATCATAATTTTAACGTGTTCATTGTAAATACTGTTAAATGTAAAAATAGTACGTGCTTACACTTATCGCATTTTCGTTGCGTTGTAATGTTTAGACGAAAATAATTACGAAACCACGAAAATAAAAGACATTATCATATCCAGGACTCGGACTCATACCTAAAAAGTTTCATTCGAATCCATATATCGAGAGTTAAAACGTAACGAAGTCATACGTCTAAACTTTCATATTTGATATTAGTAAGAGGTATCCTCATGATTACGTATTATTTTACTCTTTAAACCTTGAGCCATTGAATAAATCCACGGTAACTTTAGCAATTGACATAAGGCAATATCGGACCGTCTTAAGCCGATTTGCCGTCAATAAACGAGATGAGAGCCTTACAACGTAAGTCGTCTTTGATTACACGAGGGTTATATAATGAGTGACCTTATTCAGCTGCGGCTCTTCAAGCAAACGATTCCAAGAGACCGCAAGAATTCATTCGAAGAATGAATTCGTATGGCTATCGTGTTACGCGGCGTTGTACTTTGGTAACGTTAAAAGGCGTTAAAATACGTGTGGAGATTAGGGCGATCCCCCTCCCCCCTCCCCGCTCTTCCTTTGGTGAGAAACCGTACAGTTACCGTGTTACGCGGCGTTGCACTTTGTTAGAAGTAAGAAGGCATACTTTACTGCGTGAGGCGCTTAAGGCGATTTCCCCGTCACTCTCATCCCTGCTTCTTTGGTGAGAACTCATATGGTTATGCGGCGTTGTACTTTTCTAGCGTTAAGGAAGCATTCATTAATTGCGTGAGAGGAGATTCGCCACTGATTCCTACACCCACATCCGATTCTCGGTCGCACTGAATTTGAATTTGTCATTTACAAACTGTATAAGCTACGGTACTATGCACACATAGTACAATGGTTTCGGAAAAAGAACAATGCCTGGATTGAACTTCAGACTTACTAACTACGGACCATTATATAGCATTCGGTCAATTATAACGTTTTGAGGCTGGTATTTAGATTTTATTAGTGTAATTGGCTTATAATGCCCCTTTATCCACTACCATAACACTATTCGACTTCTTAAGGGTACAGTAAAACCATATAATCCTTACTTAAGTAACGTTCAAGGAAATCTATACAAAAGTAAAGGCAAACTTGCATGAAAAAGAATTTTTGGAACCAGAATGACAAGGTACAACTACAGTTTGAATGGGGAGATACCACCACTGTCCTCATAATCTGCTATGAAGCTGAACTTCTATTTTGGCATTAGAGGTGCAGTTGTCGACTACGCTTAGAAGCAAGACGACAATTACGATAGTCTAACGATGTTTACTATATTCCAAATTTACAAGGTGGTAGACACTATATGCTTTCATGGGGAGGTACCATCATTACACCTATCTACATCATTACACACCTATGCTTGCATAGGCTTTGGTAGAAATTGTTTCTGCCATAAATTTTAATGTCTATTATAGCTGATGGAGATTAAAGCTTAGCCTGGAGCGAACACAACAAACTATCGAGTAAATTGACGTAATTATCAAATTGAATTAATAATCCCTATTGGGTTCGCGTATCTATGCGATAGTAGGCAAACATGCTGTTTTTACGGGTTCTACCTTTTTTATGTAGTGCTAGTAAATTGTAACAAAGAAACATGCAGTGCAACTAACAATAAGCGCTCTGTAAGGGATATCTGTAAGCAACTTCATAAAGAACAATATCCCCACTTGTAGTCGATGCTTTGCTCCTAAGGATAAGGTTGCATCATTTATAAATGAGCGAGGAACCATACCTTTGTATCGAAACGCCACACCCGATATTAAGGGTTAAAGTAAAACCCTTCAATTTGGTTGTGGCCGTGTCTTTTGTTTGGATATGGAAATCATCAAATGTGGCCCACCGCCCAGGGCCGAGACGAACCTTTACTAACGCCATACCCTGTTCCTGATCTGACCTTAAATTCCAGGGACTGAAGTATCCCGATTGAACTACCGCGACCCCAACAGGTATCGGCTGACCATTACATCCTGAGGGGCCCCAGAGATAGTGTTTTCTCCATGAGTAACACGCGTGGCACTACGCGTTGCCATCTCGGACCCTGATGCCGGATGCCTGAATAGTGCATTTAAGCAAGAAAGTCTCCTTCATTGAACAATGCACCTTTTGCACCAATTGTCACAATGCTACCGGTTACACTTAACTCAAGGGAATTTGAGCCACAAATAATCCAGCGATATCGGTCGTATTAAACTCCGGGGAGTTTAGACCATAAATTTTCGAACGTCAGTATCTAGCAATGCTGGTTCTGTATTGGGCCCATGAGTAGAAAACTGACTGATCTGACCTAACATTATGGTATAATACTAAAATAATATTATTACTATTTAGAATTTAAATTTCTGTTCTGGATATTTGTGTACTTGTCTCTCCAGACCGCCAGAATCTCCTGTCGTAAGAGGCAAGTACAAGAAGTCTTCCAATCCCATACATCCCTATTGTCGCATTTGTCAAAACGTCGATACAGCTACGCAGTAGGAGTTATTAAACTCAAAACCTAAACCAACTCTTAATGTTCACATAAAGAATAGGATATCATTACAAAGTCGAACCAATGAGACGCGTCTGTAGACTTAGCATTTCATTGGATAGTGTTTACATTAGGAACATGGATTTCAAATCCTCAAAATGATCCACGTGAATACATCCCGGCCACAATGAGCGAATGTCAGCAACATGCCCGTACCTCGTTCATAGGAATTAAACCCGTTTGCTGCAAAATCGGCTAATGGCTTCGAATGTTCTAATAAACTATTTAAACGCCACAGTCCATTTCGACATTTCCAGCGCTTTGTGAATTATGCAACCTTACTTTGAGAAAGATCACGGTCGTCTTTATGAATTCAAATTAGCTTCGTCATTTTCAGTTCATGACTAATGAAGTAGATAATTAGTTTCAATATAATGACGAGAGAAGAGAACTTCGTCAAGATGTATGCTTGGACGAAAATCGAACCCTGTACCATCACACATAATAAAGACATCTTAGTGTTTGCTTGATCTCGAATCAAACCCTGTACCGTCTGAGACATAATGACGATAACACAAACATCAAAACGAGTCATCTTAGTAGACACTAAGAAACAAAAGATTCATTTAAATATTTATCCGACCGAAATCTAACTTTGTATCGTAAGTGATATAAGGGCTAAAACAATCATGTATATGTCTGCCTGATCGGGAATAGACGACTAGATGTTATCAAAAATAATATGGTTCCAATAATGACTAATGTTCTTGTGCTTCACACAAAGCAGTTATTGCATAGTATGGTGGTGAAGATTCCAGCTTCTCACAAAGGAATTTGGAATCCCTGGCACGCTTTGATCATTAAATATTATGTGCATATTAAATATTAATTATCACTTGCTTAGCAGTGAAGGAAGATGTGAGGAAACCTGTATAACTGAATTCTCTGTTAAATTATACATGGAATGTAATGTCAACAAATTCTCACGTCGCGTCACGTCACGTGACGATCGGATGCTTAAATGCTGGGAAGAAACCTTCCCAGCAGTGAGACAGTGATGGTATTATTATGTTGAAAACAGCTTAGTGTTTTGTTATTTTTTGTCTAAACGTCGTATGTATGTTTTCCAAAACCTGAAGTCAGATTTTTAATAGTCTTTTGACAAGGAAAGCTTAAGTTTATTTAATATCACTGTATAAACTACAAACACAGTAATATTATAAAGTTTAAAGAAAAAAGTATGCAAAGATGAACAAAGACGGGTACAAGCGAGTGGTGGGTTGGGATAAGTTTGAAGCACGAGTTAAACCACGGGGAACAGTTAGTTCGGAATAAATAGTTTTATTTCTATTTATAACATACTTAGAAACTCATCTGATGAACTAAATTAGAATAAAAGGCACTTGAAGACATGTTTCCGTAGTGTTTCAGGATGTAGTGCTTATTTTATCGATAAATCACTTAAGTTGAAATTTAAATTAGTTTCATTTTTATAAAATACTTTTTAAGCTATCCCGTCACAAAGCTTTGGTGTTGGTTTAGTATTAAAAGTGTTTAAGATGATAATAGACAGGACAGAGCAACTGGATAGATATCACCGCTATCATAATCTTCTGTAACATAGTTCTTGTTTCCATTGGAGTTACACTTGTTGGCTACTTTTTGACAAGCGAGGCTACAATCATACGTCTTCAGGAGTAGCAACGCAGATGTATCACGTCGGCAGGACTTACGTCCTAATTGAGGTTGGACACCTATATCCGTGGACTTCAGAGATATTTATCCTAAGATATTTATTATCATTTACTTAACCCTAATCTCCATCGTACATTGTAATTGTCTACAAGCAATGAAAATAGACCATATGAAGTTCGAGCATTATGTTTCAACAAATTTAAATATATTTTACGCATCCACATATTTCTTACATTTCCACTTTCTGATCCTAATTGACAGATACGAAGAAATTATTTTTGATATTTGTAATACAAAAATCGATGTAGGCCCGTAAAATGTATGACGATTTATTACAATGTACGTGGTTATTCTTATTCCTAGTTATTTTTATGTGAGGTGAGTAGTTAAAGATCGTGCAGGCGATTTGATGCAGTTCATCGACATCCACATATTTTAAACAAGACTGAAGTCCTATTTGAACTAGTATGTTAATGCGCTGCTACGTCTGAGGACTGAGATATTTTGCTTTTAAGTGTAGCTGGCAACCGCACCTCTTCAAGAAGAGCTCTAAAGTTGTTTCATGGCGAATTGTGAGGGCCACGGTTGACTTACAGTTTTAGTACATATCAAAATTTATTTAACAGCTTAATGTCCAAAGAGTTACAAGTATATTATAAGCTTGAATTCTGACGATGATGAGATGTCTACTGTGGCATTGTATCCCGTTAGAAATAGGATGCTCGCTTACAAAAGTGACTACTATCTTAACTTTCAATAGCGGCAAAACGTCTATTATCGTCTTCAAACATGACTTTCGGAACCCTCTAAAAACTCCACCTCTAGGGAGTAAAATAGAAGATGTATATTTTTTAATTTAATTTAAAAATATAAGTTAAAGTAGTAAAAATAGATTGGCATGATTAATCGTAATGTATTTTAATATCGACTTATGCGTCATAAATTCTACGGACAAAATCTAGGATTATTACATAATATGGCAACTTAGATATTTGAATACGGATAAAATTGGCGGATCTAGTTCCGAAACAAATGTAACACATAACCCCGTAAGAGGGCTAACAAAAAGAAATCCACAACCAGATTCCGGTCGTAAATATAAAAGATTTATTTGCGTATTCCTGCTTTTTGTTTCAATGTTGGTACTTATATAGGGAGATACGCCGATTCGTTTAAAAGTGGCCTTTAAGGAACAATAAATTATGTTAGATAGTATTTATTTGATCTTTATTACATACATATTAGTTATTAGTTACTAACAAACATTGTGTAAAAAGACGTATTATACAACCAATGATAAATCACTGAAATACTACTATTATACATGGAGGTAGCGGATTATCGCAAGTAGTTTTTAAGAACAACTTAATAGTTTGGCAATGAAAGATCTCCCTCCAGGCGCATTCTTGTAGCCTGAGGAACGGCTGTGCTTCGATAGTCTCATTTCGGAGTTTTGTATATAAGCAAGATATTTAGAAAACTTCGATAGCGTGATTCAGGATCGTGTTACGCCATCTCTTGTCGAGTAGCGGGAAGTCGCCACAATAGCATGAATTTCCGCAAAGGAACGTCTGATACTATTCATTATCTTTGGAGTCAGTTTTTTTTAGTTAAAATATTTTGGTACTCAGTAGTAGCAACGTATTTGTGATCAACTTTAATTGAAACATACTCGTACATAGAATTGGGTACGTAAGTGCTATTCTGAATTCTAAATTCATAATTTCTATGAAAGTTGACAATACCAATGGCGCAGCACTTTCAAGTATAAAGATAAAATGAACTCTTGTATCTTAAGAATTTTAATATTAACAGAATTTCATAAGGAAAATACCATCGCGAGCGTAGAGTTCCAAATTGTAAACAATGACGCTTTTGAAATGATTTTTATCACTTAAACGAGATTTGAATTCGTGTTGATATTTTATTCAATAACCTAGAGACGTCCACTGGCAGTAGCCACTTCACATCGTTTCTGAAGTGAATTTTATCACTTAATCGAGATTTGAATTCGAGTTGATATTTTACACAATAACCTACAGATTCGTTCTGGCAATAGTCACTTTGCATTCCTTTTGAAGTGAATTGTATCTTTTCACTGAGATCTGAATTCCAGGTGACATTTTACGAATAAATTTACATCGGACACTACATCAAATACACTGCAATATCATTTGGTACTTCAATTTCCTAAAAAATATATTTAGGAAAGTGTTGCGTGATTTAATCGAATAAGTTCCGAAGAAAGGGCAAGTTAATGTTGTACCCTAATTCAAGTAAGAATGGATTTATCTCGCACTTAATAGTACCTAATACACTTCTAGATGTGATAAAACCTACTCCGTTACTTGAAAACTTGATTGCTGTTATAAAGAGCGAGTTTCAACTTCTTTTCGGTCAAATTTATGTGATGTGACCAAATTCAGATGTTACATTAGAAATACACTTTTAACACTCGCATCTCCAATGGGTTTCCGTGGGTAACATTATCACATAGATATGGTACGCCCAAACTGAATTTACTTCTTTATTTAATTTATAAGATAAATTGCATTTTTACAAATTGGATGCTTGTGTAAAATGTGTTTTTTGTTAAATGTAAATTTAGGTTTCAGTTCTTGATTTGGGTGAATTTGTAAATACACATTTTACACAAACACTCAGACCTCGAACTGAATTAATTCACCATTTATATGCCCGTTTAGAAATCAAACCTGGAACCTTATCAGACAGTTACCGCGACACCACTTTAAAGGTGAGAGAACTATAGTTCGACCGGGGAGGTACCACCGCCGCTCTCATAAATCGCCGTAAAACATTACTTATGTTTCGGTTGGAGAGGTGCGGTTGTCGGCTACACTTTGAAGCGAGGCGACCATCTTAGTCTACAGGAGTAGCAGTAGCAATATCTATTAACGTATATACGTTAATAGATACGATGATAGATATATATCTATCTAACATATTTCGGTTTAGTTTGTGTTTGTACGTGGATTTCTATTGGCAGCGACTACATAACATCAGGTGGTTTGTACGCTCGTTTGCTACTCTTCTCACATAAAAAAACATCGAAATTAAAAGTAATAGGCTTTTATCCGCACAAAACTCTATTCTGAAACCATTAATCATGATTGTGAATCGAATTTTTATCTACGAACCAAATGATCGGGGCCTACTGAAAGTTAAGCACGCAATTGTAAGAATGGACTTGTTAGAGACAGTTTATTATAAATCGTCCAAAAGATAGCGGCTTGATTTATGGCTCGGCTGAAACAGACCACAACCAGAAGGAACAAAGGCAGAACCTTTTACTTTTCAGTTCACTATAATTAATCTGTACGAAAAATAACAATTGAGTTTTTGAACCCAGTCAAGGGTTTCCTGATTTGAGCTAGATCGACTCGAGTTTCGAGTAAAACTTTAAGGCGGAATCATTAAAATGCGATC
>DWON01008052.1:0-12413 GCA_018251015.1 Phocides pigmalion okeechobee
TTCTTTCTTTCTTTCTTTCTTTCTTTCTTTCTTTCTTTCTTTCTTTCTTTCTTTCTTTCTTTCTTTCTTTCTTTCTATTGTTATGTAACTAGGGATTTTAATTTGAAGTCAATAATCCGTTTCAATATTACATCTGATCCAATTTTCAATCGCATTAGTTTCTTTTTGAGAAGAGTAGGAAACGAGTAGGCTACTTAATGTTAAGTAGTCGCTGCAACCCATGGACATCTACATCCAACCACAAACACGTCTGAGGTCTTATCTGAGGTTGTACTTTTTACGTAAGAAGAGTAGCAAACGAGCTTGCAAACTACCTGATGTTAAGTAGTCGTAGCCCATTGATATCCACGTACAACTACAAGCACAACTGAAATCCTATCTGAGCTCGAACGTAGATACATTGTTACTCCTGAGGAGTAGTAAGATCGTTGCCTTGCTTCAAATTGTAGCCGGCAACCGCACCTCTCCAACCGAAACACAAATAATGCTTTACGGCGGATTAAGAGGCCGGCGATGGTATTTCCCCGTTCGAACTATGGTTCTCCCACCTTTAAAACTTAAACGCATTGCTACTTTTGAGGACTAAGATTGTCGTTTCACTAATAAGTGTAGCCGGCAGCACACGAACACAATAGTTGCATCACGGAGGATTAGGAGTGTGTCGGTGGTACCTTCCTTCTTTCACCTATTTTATAAGTTTAGTATTGCGGTTAATTAGTTTAATATCGTCATGCAAAAAGCGACCAATAAACGGTGTCAATAAATCCGTTATATCGCACCCAATCCAATTATCAATCGTATTTTTTAGGTTGGATTAATTAACATCAACACTTGGTATTGAACTATTTTTGGAGTGAAGTTTTTATTGAAATGTTCCTCTTGTTTATTAAAACAATAAATGTATGTTATCTCTTTTAGTTCCAGGTGTTGACTAACACTTATTTTCTGTAGGTTTAAGGAGTCATTTTAGACATAAAATGCTCCGACAAATGCAAATTGTAAAATTTTATGTCCAATTCTCAATGGCTCAATCTGTTTCTAAATTATCCAATTTCTAAAATATTTCATTCGGAAATTAACCTCGTATTCACTTAAAATCGAATTTTCAAAATATCATTTTCTTAAAATATTCAATTTTCAGAATATTCTATGTCCAAAATAAACGATTCTTAATATCACCAATTTTCCAAAAGTTTAATTCTTCAAATATACATTTCTCAAACAAATTCTAAAGATATGCCAACAATTCACACAACTACTGTATTTTTTAGCATACGTAAAACATATACGAATACACAGACGTTGTTTCCTTTCGCAGTCTTGTGGCTCCGACGTAAACACAGCACGTTTGTTCGACCGTAATCCTTACAAATTTGTCGGTACAACAGTGTGAAGGAGCCGCAAGCGCGTCGCGCCCAGAATTACACAGCAGTGTTGTAGCCGCAGGGAAAGTGATAAACAAATAAAGAGTAAGCGTTATTAAAATACCAATTAAGTTCAATTAGTAAATAACATTTCGCTAATTCAAAACAAAAGGGCCACAACGCGAATAGACCTAATTTTACAGGAGAACCATTTAAAGTTTTCAAAATCTGTTCTTGTATAATTGCTCTGTAATTTTAAAACTGACAAATAGATGTTATACACTGTTAGAAAGATATTTTTATTCTGCTTTTAATGGTTGATTCGGATATGTGACCGACAAAATTTGAATTTTTACAATAAAAAGGATTTTGAATATTTTTGATTTGTGGCCCTTTTGTTTTAAAGTAGCGATATATACAAGTAATTATGTAAAGAACAAAGTTGAGTAACTCTGCATACTCATGCACAATAATCTATTTATTATCATAATTTCCTTGAACATCCATGACATTGTTTTAATGATCATTTCTTGCCGTCATTAAAGATGGACGGGTAAGTCACGACTGCATTATACGTTATAATTACAATACGTAGGTATTTTACACGTGTTACTTAACTTTAATAACATCGACTACACTTAAAAGCGAGGCGATTATCTTAGTCATCAATAGCATCTCAACTATGTACGAGCGCAAATAAGACTAGTTATTAGTTAATCCTGTTTGAGATTGTATGTGGATGTCCCTGGGATGTAGCGACTATTAACATCAGGAGACGAGCATTCTTATTTGCTACTCTTCGTACATAAAAATATGTTTATATAACGCATCTTTATTATGGCAGCATGGCGTAGCATTCGACAACTAACGGCTTAACATGTTGGCTTGATGCGCAGGCTTCTGAGTTCGATTCCCGGCAAGGCACATAATTTATTAATTTCATCCTGAGTTTGGTTGTTTGTTTGTATATTCCCGTGTAATTTATTTACGATAATAATAAATAAAAACCTAACGTGGAGTAGTAAATTAATTATAATAAAAGTTACTTTACCCGTGACCAGTTGCATGGTCCCTAGTAACGGGTAAAGTAAAAAGTGTTAATCGTGTATATTATCGTTATATACTAAATTGTATAAATTCCGGGTTAAATTTTTATCATTTTTCTTTCCTTTTATAGATTTGATTTAAATATACTTCTTCGGTAAACAAAGAGCTGCATGTTTTTTAAAAATGTATTGAAATGTTACCACGACGGTACCACCGCTGCCCTCATAATCCGCCGTAACGCATTACTTGTATTTCGGTTGGATATATGCACTTGCTAGCTATACTTTGAAGCTAGGTGAACATCTTAGTCCTCAGGAGTAGCAACGTATCTACGTTCGAAGTCGGATAGAATTTCAGTCGTCTTTGTTGTTGTATGGATATCTATGGGCTGCGCCTGCTTAACATCAGGTGGTTTGCATGCTCGTTTGCTACTCTTCTGACATAAAAAATATCGTATTCAATGCGAATTAAACCATAGGCAAAAGCTAGTAATATAATATATTAAAACGGTAGCAACCAATTTATATACTTACAATCATCGATATTACCGTGTTAGGTAATTAATATAATTTACCGTATCTAACTGCTGATAACCGAATAGTTATAGCGAAACGTAATAATAAATTGGTCGGAAATTAATGCGTTACTATTATTTAAAAACTAGTCGAAACTGACTTCATACATTAAGAGGTGAAGAACATTATATTTATTTCACTGATTATTGTGGATGTCGAAGAACTATAGTTCAACCGGGGAGGTACCATCGCTACCGCATTACTTGTGTTTCGGTTGGAGAGGTGCGGTTGTTGACTATACTTTGAAGCGAGGCGAACATCTTAATCCTCAGGAGTAGCAAGGTATATATGTTCGAGCCTAGATAGGATTTCAGTCGTGTTTGTGGTTGTACGTGGATGTCTATGGGCTGTGACTACTTAACACCAGGGGGTTTGCATGATCGTTTGCTACTCTTCTCACATAAAAATATTGTTATCCACAAAAGTACCTACTAGATCTTATTCTCTGAAGATCTTGAAGCATTTAATAATGTAAGTTATGACCAATGAAGAGACTATTATAAATATTTATTATTAGTACCTAATTAATAGGCTAAATACGGTTCTTTTGTAATTACTTTTCCTCCGACCTTTTCCTAGCAATCTAGCTGGAATTTACTAGAATTATTACCATTTACCGCATCAAACAATTTTTCCAACGATTACACGAATTATAGCTTGACTTTTATCAATATAATATTTTCCGAATATTCTAACTGAAATTTACTAGAATTATTTTCATTTACTATATCAGTCAGTTAAATCTAAAGCAATTAAACGAGGGCCAATTTGACTTTTATAAATAAAACATTTTCTTAGCATTCCACTTTAAATTTAATACAAATATTTCCACTTTGATGCAGTAATTCTAAGTTAGTTTGTTCTAAAACGATTGAATGAACGATATTTTGGCTTTTGTCGATACAATCTGTTCCTATCATTGTAGCTTAAATTTATTGGAAATATTTCTATTATCTGCATCAAATTCAATTTGTTCTGAAATTAACAATTAACATTTTCTAATTTAATATTTTCCTTGCATTTAAATTTACTACACGTATTTTCATTTACCGTACGAAACTCAGTATATTCTGAAACAACAAACAACAATAATTAGATTTCTTTCCATATACCTCTTATATTAATAATAAAAGTTAATTGGCAACATCACGAACCATTAGTAACCTATCACTGAACCATTAACACTAATGAATATCCGCTATGCTGTCTGTATGTTTAGAGAATACCACCGCAGTAATTAGCAGCAGAGAATTTCTACCGGAAATGTTTAAGCCCAGGTGTACGATAAAATTGCGTGGCCATGAAACTAGACGACTTATTAAAAATAAAACATTAAAATTATGCTGATTTAATTAAAATGTGATATTGATAAAATTATACTTCGATTGGGCTGGTACTAACATATATAGAATACATTCTTTACGCGCCCACTACTGGACATAGGCCTTCCCTAGATTGCGCCACTCAGACCGGCTCTGTGCTCTTTGCATCCATCGGTTACCTGCTATCCTTATCAGGTCACCTGTCCACTTGGTTGGGGGACGCCCTGAGCGGAGATGACAGCAGCATCCCAAGATAGTTAGCATATTTCTGTCTACACCTACACCAACTGCGGTCACCAATACACATACCCAAGCACGGTGACTATGGCGAATATTTCCCCCGAATATTACAGAATCTACCGTAAAGTAATTCTTGTGTTTTGTCAAAGTATGTGATTGCGGAATACACTTACAAGTGACTCGACTATATTAGCAGTGATAGCAGCGCTACAACGATCATGTATAGGATTTTAGCCATGCAGGATGGAAATATCCGTGCGCTGCAGCGTCCGCTTAAAATCAAGCAGCCTACGCACTGATTTCTTACTTCTTTTTATTATGAAAGAGTAAGAAACGGGCATACAGGCCACCTGATGTTAAGTGGTCACTGCAGCCCATGGAACCTTGAACTAATTATAGATAAATCTGAAGGGTGTGAACCCTTCAAAAACTAGGAATCCTACATTAGACTTAATTAATCCAAGAACATAGGCGGAGATTAGAATTTACGTTTTCACTTCAGCTTCTTACTATCTGAACATTTCATTGTCAATCTATTTATGTTTTCAAAAGTGTAGACATTGCCAGCTCGCACGTAATATAATATAGACATCAATCAAACATGCTCGTTTGTGACAAGACATTATGATTATAATCATTGGAGAATTTGTACCGGATGTAATGTCTGGTTCCGAGTCCACGAGTCAAGGCGTTTTTCTGACTAACATGAATACTAGTTACGTCTATAGTAATTAGGAATGTTTTCATAAGTCGTGATTAATAACCATGTATTCCGAACAGGCTATTTAAATTATATATATTCTTAACACTTTCCATGCTGCGTACAACATTGTTGTGTAACATGGCGCAACACACTTGCGGCTTGTACACACCTGTGTTGTACAAACAAATCTGTATCGGTTACGAGCAAACAAAAGTGTAGTATTTACGTCACTGTATCTTTATGACATTACGTCTTTGTATTCGTGGATTTTTTTTTATAATGAAAGAGTAAGAAACGGGCATGCAGGCCACCTGATGTTACGTGGTCACTGCAGCTCATGGACAACCACGTCCAATCTCAAATTGAACAGAAGTTCTATTTAAGGATAGACGCGGATGCGTTCCTACTCTTGAGGACTAAGATGGTCGCCTCCAATAATGTGTATCCGGCAACCACTTATGTTACGCAGATGTTCAAAAATATAATATTTTGTGAATGTCGCATCCAGTCTAGAGAAAAGAGCTCCAGTTTAGTGCCGCCTCCCGCAATCCTGACACGATGTAATGTTTGAGCGCCGCAGGCAATGTGTTAAGGTAGATCATTTCTACCGGAAACCGTATCGTGTCAAGTCTTGGACATGCGGTCGTATGCAAGGTGGTTGGGTTTGACCGAGATAACGTTACACAGAGCATGATTAGCTTATTTTCAATGTTTGTAATCGTAAACTTCGTCATTTATTAACCGTCAAGCTGTTGTCAGCAATTTCGTTCACGAAGTATTCAATCTTCTGGTCTTTCCAGATTTTTAATGGCAAAAAGTTATTTTGTACTCACATCCGTAACCTTGAAAATGATGAAACAATCACTAAATGTTAAGTGGAGGTTATTGGATTATTATTAGTGAGGACCGCACTAAAATCAGTTTAGCCATTTTTAAAATTAGCGTGCACAAACACACAGAAAAATAGATGTAAATTGTATCAACTGTTGCTTTAGTGTTTATCGAGTAAATAAAGGCGATGAACCTTTATTGTTGTCAGCCTATAACTGTCCACTGCTGAACATAGGCCTCCCCTAGAGCGTGCCATGTTGTACGGTCATCTGCTTTCCGGACGGGACCTTTATTGTTATGGTTATAATTCTATTAGATATATCTGCCATATATAGACAGCGACCAGCTACAATATAATATTTGTCTACATACGTTTAGAAAACTTTATATATATGGAAGCGCTTACTTCGTGTTTGTTATTATTTCAATTTGAAGAGATTACTCCTAAGGATGGAAAAAATGAAATTTTGATTGATTGAGTCATTTGTCTATGAATATTTAGATACAAATAAAATTTTGTTACAAATTAGCAGTAGAAAACAGTTCTTGCAATTTCTTTAAATTCGACTTTGTTCGTTTCCAATATTTATTTTTAGAGAAATTATATTTTGATATCGTGCTATGAAGAAACCCATATGCAATAATTACCGCATTATTTGTTATTAAGAACGTTTCTGTCATCAGTATCATGTACGCGTAAGGTTACCCAAGACACAGGCCATGATTATAAATACGATTCATTGGCCCAAGTTACCTTCCACTTTATGCAAATTAACCATCTTTAAAGGCGTTTTTACCATCCATTCTGGTTATGTTTTACAGCTGCTATCATTTGGTTGTCCACGTGAGGACGTTTTAATTACTTATTAGGTATGTGAGAAAAGTTTTTTATGTTTTGTAAAGTAGCGAACGGGTGTGTAGTGTATATAATATTAAATGGACTCTTTAACAACGTCTGCCCGAGTATTTTTTTATTCCGTAAGTGAAAAAATATGTTGAAAAAGTTATGATAGAGGGTACAGACCATGTGATATTATGTGGTCTTAATTATGTATTATTTATAGAAAAAGTATTTTATTTATAGTGTAATAGTAGCAAAGGAGCGTACAGACCATCTGATGATAAAATTAAATGGCATCTCTACTCACACGAGGGCGAGTATTTTTTTATTAATTAATAGAAAAATATGGTAAAAAAGTAAGGAACGAGTGCGCAAACTATCTGATGTTAAATGATCCATTTGTACACGTGAGGTCGTTTTAATTAGATAATATGTAAAGATTTTTGATGTTGTAAAGTAGCGAACGAGCGTGCAGAGAATCTAATGTAAAATTGTGTCTTTAGCCACGTGAGCCCGAGTTATTTTCTTTACGTAATAAAAAATGTTGAAAAAGTAATTAAAATGCGCAGACTATCTGATGTTTAATGGTCTCTTTGTACACGTGAGGCAGTTTTAATTATATATTATGTATAGAAAAAAGTTATATATGTTGATAACGTAGCGAACGAGTGTGTTAAATGGTCTCTTTATATACGTCTTTGTCGTGGTCGTTCTAATTATATATGTATATGTCACGTCATTGGTGGCCGGGACGCGAGGCATAGGCTCCTCTTCATAATCAGACAATCGTGAGCGCTAACGTGGGTACTTGAGCGAAATATGAACCACAATTAACAAACTGACAATAACTTTAATTGAAATGAGAATAACTATTAAGTACACCACAAGAAACAACCAAGTGCGTTGGTATCGGGTGTCTGCCAAGACGGACCAAACTCAACTGCCCATCCACTCGGGCGCGGTCGTCTGTCCGAGCTGCATCCCCACTACCGACGATTGTATCCAACCGACAGCAGCGCTTGCGTTTCCGGTAGTGATATTATTAGTGCACGTAACGATTGTTAGATGGCACTGTTTGTTGCTCCCTAGCGCCATTAATCCATGACAAACATATATTTATGAGAATAAAGTTTTTTTATCTACAATAAGTTACTTTTAGTACATAGTTTGAATTTTATATTGCTTTAATTATACATATATATTATAGTCGAAAAAGTAGATTATCGAGCGTACAGATTATCTAATATCTGAAGGTCGCCTGATATATCGGTCTTTGCTGTACATGGATATCCAAATCCAACATCAAACAGGACTAAACTTGCATCTGATGTCTTGCGTCACTAGTTTTGAGGATTTCTGATGGTCGCCTCCTTGTAAGTGTAGCCGGCAATCACACCGCAGGATGAGTAGCAACCCATCTACGTGCGATTTCAAAAAGAGCTTAAGTCCTGGTTGGTAATGCATTTGGATGTTCATGGGCTGCAGCGAGTAGTTATTACCAAGTGGCTTGCATGCTCGTTTGCTACTTTACTCATAAAAAAATTACTTTACTTTATTATTGATCATCATGGCTGGTTCATTATCGCGCCGAGAATTGTGATCGCTATTCAACGCGGGAATGTGGCTAGTGCTTTAGGCACCATCCCTCATGGGCATAGACTAAGCCTAACCTAAAAACTAAAGGGTTAGATTGTTTAGGTTAGATTAGATTGTTAGGTTAGGTTAGGATTTTATTATAACCTGTTCTAAGGTTTTCATCATTGTAATTGACATGTTAATAAAGATTCCATTGCTTAATCTACTACGGAGTCTTTATCGCCACGTGTGATTATAAGCTATCCTCAGATGTACGAGAAATGTATTTATCTTTTAATTATAATAAAAACACGCTCCACGCGAAACTTGTTTTCGATTATAATAAATTATGCTGTTCAAAATCGTGTTACATAGTTGTAATAGTTCTTCGTCTCGGTTCTAAGATTAAATAGCATTTTTGGTAATCAAAATGTGCTTTAACCGTTCGATAATGCGTTTGCTAGTTCGAATTATGATTTTTTATTGCTATGATTTGTTAGGAACAAATTAGGGCAATGTTGTTTCATTGCTTTGATTGTTGATCTTAATTTTTTAAAATATATGCCGTTTTATTTTTTATTGTGTTTTGTCTATTGGTCTAAACGATAATACGAACTATATATCGCTTATGTAGTAATATATTGGCACTAATAAATTTAAAACAGAATTGGAAATGATTATGATATATCTATGGAAATGCTAAATTAATTTTCTGGTTTGGAACTTTGTAAAAAATTATAATATTTCGCAGAAAAATTGGTGCAAATTTTATATCAGTATCCGTATATTAATGTGATCGTAAAGATTATATCTGCTGAACTATGCTCCTTTGGAATTGTAACCTTGACTTTATACAAAGATGGCATAGTATTGCAAGTTTCACAGTTCAAACTTCAAGTTTTCAGAATTTGGAAGGAAATAATTTTGTTTTAATAAATTAGATTTATTAGCATAGGATACTTGAGAGCGGTAATCATTATTTAGGTCACACAGACGACGACGAGCGACGTAAGTCGTGAAGGACGTGGACCCATCTCACTTTTCAATAATTTTCATACAGAAACGTTGAACTTCAACATTTCCTATGAGTGTATACGTTGATTGTTTGAAATTTATCTCGAGTATTACTGACGTCACTTCTGAATACCCTCAGACTAGTGCTTTTCATCTAAATCTCTTAATTGAAATAATAAAAATTTCTGTAATTAGAT
The DNA here is from genome assembly GCA_018251015.1 of Phocides pigmalion okeechobee. Classification (NCBI taxonomy): domain Eukaryota; kingdom Metazoa; phylum Arthropoda; class Insecta; order Lepidoptera; family Hesperiidae; genus Phocides; species Phocides pigmalion. Next base: position 9,710 of record DWON01008052.1, read on the forward strand.
AATATACTTGTAATAATAAATATTGTTTGTAAATATGAATACCCAATGACAACATAAGTGTTTAAAAGGTAGTAGAATTACAGTTCGACCGGGGAGGTACTACCGCTGTCCTCATAATTTGCCGTAAAGCAGTTTCGGTTGGAGAGGTGCAGTTGCAGGCTACACTTACAAACGATGCGACAATCTTAGCCCTCAAGAGCACGCGTGTGTCGTGCACGATGTAAGAGTACATTATGTATGTCTGAGACGCATCTGTGCACGACGCCAGATTAGACTTTAGTCCTTCTTAAGTTTACATATTTTAACCTTGACTTTGACTCCCTTTGCTTTGCATAAGAGGAAGTTTTCTGATAGACTCAAAAATCAGCACATCGACAATACCACTAAAGCTTAAATTCTGATTTTTACAGATAAATGCTTTATATAATGTAAATGAGTACTAAAATAAATTTTATAAATTTTGCTAATAAAGTAAAAGATGACAATTCGAATGATATTTGGTTTTTTAATCAATTTCTTTAAATATTAAGTGATAAATATAATAGATAAATATATTTTTAAAATATTGGATTACTAAACCGTTAAACATTACCGCTATTCAACGCGGGAATGCGGCTACTGTTTTGGCACCATGCCGCTTGGGCACGGACTCCTTTTAGATTGCTTAGGTTAGGCTGTAATTAATTGTATGGTTTTGCAATTAAAATTTATTGTAATGTTTCGTTAGTTCGACTTCTGTGCAACCCAAGTCACGGGTACAAGTTAGTAATTAAAAAAATAATAAACAATAAACAACATCTTAGATCCTCACAGCCCCATTAGGTCTCTGTGTCGTGTGATTACACGAACACTAAGACCCAAAACAGAAATTTAAATTATTATTCCGTTTAATCATGAATACTCGGTAAGTAACAAAATTTATAATTCCGCGATAATATTACGTTAAAACCATATGTTGCTATATTAGTTGACTAAAACATGTTCATCGAACCCGGAACCCTTGCGTGTCAGGTTCGGATGGTCAATTGATTCTGATCTATAGACTAAATCATAAAACGGTTTACGTGATTCGCAGTTTCTTACGTTGTTAATTTGTTAAACAAATATTTTGACCAATATTAAGCTCGAGTCCTGATCGACACATTTGTACCTGCCAACGAAATTCGCTAATATTTTAAAGGTGATACTTAACGTTCCACTCCATAGTTTTTTGTTTCCGTTTGTTATAATTTGATAAACAGGGAATATCTATTATCAGTAAACTAACAAGCCAGCAACTTTGGTCGGATGTCTCAAAGATGTACTATTAGTTTCAAGCCATATTGCCTTATATACTTTATTTTTTAAAATTATAATTGCCGAAGTTACTTTCATAAAATCAGATCTTTGCTAGTGAAAGTCCTGTATAATTAGATTCAGTCGTTTCGGAGTTAAACTGTAACAAACAAACCGACAGACAACAACAAAAACTATCGTTAAATTGGTACAGCCGCTCATCTCAGAAGCAGCTTATCCGATTTGCATGCAGTTTTCGGGATTATATTATGATGGACTTCTCTTAACATTTAGTGCTTTTTTCATTTAAATCGGTTAACAAACAAAGAATTTATGTCAATTTATATAACATGTGAACGAAGTCGTGGACAAAAACTCGTATGTCTTATATATTAAGTGTCTCAACTTAATTAAAGAAACTCTGTTTTGATTTTTTTTTCCAGCCCGTGTCAGTCCATTGTAGGACGTAGGCCTCTCCCAAGTCGCGCCACTGAGCCCGGTCTTCGGCTTTACGCTGTTTTGATTGATATATTTCAATTATGAATAGTCAGAAAATACCTTGAACTACTGCCATCATACAAACGATAGTATAATCTAAAACAAAACAGAATTAAATGAAAATAACAAAGATTTAATTAATTTAAATGTATTAATTTGTTACAGGTACATGCTACGGAGTTGTACTTAAATAAACAATGCGCATCGTAAGTAGTTTAGAAATTAAGTCATAATTATTATACATTCAAATACAATGTTATTAATATTTTTTTATCTTTTGAGGTATCTAATTTTAAAAGAGTTAAAATCCATTTTATTATACATCTTCATTCCATTACTTTTTTTTTATTAGGAAAGAGTAAGAAACGGGCATGCAGGCCACCTGGTGTTAAGTTATCCCTGCAGCCCATGGACAACCACGTCCAATCTCAAATAGAACTATTTTTAAAATAAGTTCTATTTAAGGATGGACGCGGATGCGTTCCTACTCTTGAAGACTAAGATGGTCGCCTCCAATAAAGTGTATCCGGCAACCACATCTGCCCAACCGAAACACAATACATGAAGAACATGTTGCTTTACGACGGGTTATGAGGGTGTCGGTGGTACCTCCCCGGGCGAGCTCTAACGGTTCTACCACCTTTCGATTTTCTATTACTATCTTACTGTTGGTTACGTGTCTCCTCTCAGAATAAAACGGGTTAGGTTAGGTTAGTTAGTTATTCCACTTTATTGTACATCTTCATTTCAATACTATTTTATTGTTGGTTACGTGTCTCCTCTTAGAATAAAACGGGTTAGGTTAGGTTAGTTAGTTATTCCACTTTATTGTACATCTTCATTTCAATACTATTTTACTGTTGGTTACGTGTCTCCTCTCAGAATAAAACGGGTTAGGTTAGGTTAGTTAGTTATTCCACTTTATTGTACA
>DWON01008053.1:0-12412 GCA_018251015.1 Phocides pigmalion okeechobee
GACTAAGATTTTCACCTCACTTCAAAGTATAGCGGCGGTGGTGCCTCTTCTGTCAAACTTCTCCCACCTTTAACCTTTACCTTTTGTTTACCCAACACACACTTAAGTGCCGATTTTTCATTTCAGCTGCAGTTGGTAAAATGTACTTGGTATTGAAGTATATTTTGTATTTATGTGCCATACCTACTAGTTAATAGATAATGAAATCGATAGAAAACAAGCAAACAGTCTTTGGCCCGTGGTCCACTGGTCTGCAACCAGCTTCCTGTAGAATATGAGTACCACTAAGGTCAAGGTAGGCCTTGTCCTCTTTAGTCCTTACCTTAGACCTAAGGAGTAGTAATCCATTTAGATACGACCTAAGATAGAAATACAGCCCTGTTTGAGGTTTTATGTGCATGTTCATGGGCTGCAGCGAATAGTTAACATTAAGGGGCCTGCATATTCAATTGTAACTTTTCGCACATAAAAAAGATTCAATCATCACAAATAACATTCCTAAGAGTAGGTAACTAATCCACACAGTCAATACTCTATTATAGTCATTAAAGGGATAGAATTTACCAAAATTTGAAAATGTATACATTTGCAAGTAATAAACCTCAACAGTGTTCTCTATCTGGAAGATATCTTTAGGATTGTTTTATTTATAATGAACGCAAAGCCTGAAAGTTACGACTTGTTCAGAGATTAAGCTTTACGCTGCTCGTCGGAATAAAATTAGATTATAATCGCGTGGGCTTTATAACTTTTAGCTGATTATATCGGCCGTTGAATTAGTCAATGTGTTTTACTGTATGTAGGTATTAGGACTTCTCGAGGGACAGATTAACGGTTGTTTCAAAATATGATAATGCGACTAATTTATATCATTACTTTCATGTGTTCCGATAATAATATTAATATATGAACCTGCTGATAAATGATAAACTGGTACAGCATTTATACGTTTTAAAATTATGTAGGGTCAAAATTTCATATAAACCGTTAAAATACAAACATGGCTACATTTCAAGTGTAAACTATTAAACGTTAACTGCATTCGCACTTGCAACTTAACCTGATTTACTTCAGTGAGTCTGCCAAAGCCAAAAAAGAATTTTCACAACGAAAACATTATAGCAACTGCGACAAGCCCGCTCGAACAAAAATTACATTTGGAGCGCGGTGACGTGCTCGTGCCCGCGGGTACTCGAAACCTCGACATCTAGCGTTTTGATTTAACATGATTTTAAATTCGAATAAAAGAAATCGGTCCGTCTTAACAGGTGAGGCGCGTTCAGTGGAGTGACTAATCGCATGCGCGACTGATCGCCTCACAGTCGCTCATGCGGCAAATCTCTAATATGTTTTAATATCCGAACTAGCGGGATATTGCGGCCATGTTTACGGAGCCCGGACCGCCGGATACTTTATATAATCTATATTTTTGAATATCGAAGGATGGCGCCCGGCGCGCCGCACCCGGATAAATATTTGCTGGTGTATTATCATCCAAATTGCTCTAATGTAGGAGGCGAGAGCGACGGCACACATATCGAGTGTTTGCCCTTTAAGCGTTATGTGCCATACGTCTTGCGGTTCTGGTAACATGTGGCGCAAATATCTGCACGGCAAACAGCGTTAGTCTTCATATATATTGAGCTTCTACAAACTCCTAAATTAGCTCTCACCAGCTGCCTCGTTCATAAACAAGTCACGAACAAGCTGAGTTTTAAACTCGGGCACTTAAAAATGAAAGACATGCTTCAACGCTTCTGAAAAAAGTTTCACAAGCCAAGACTTTCTACGATTAAAAACACATATAAAAATGTAATTAGTTCAAAAGTCATAAAAGCAGTTGCCATAAGCAAAAGTAAAACAATATAAATAAAGTTTACTGCGAATTTCTATATTGTAATTAAAACTTATTTATTTTACAGTAGGTACCTAAATTTAGTAAGGGTCAATTTAGCCCAAGTTAAATGTAGATTATCATCCATCATTAGTCGAGCGGTATTACCTACACACTCTTGAAAATGTACAATCTAATGGTAGCTACACTAGTTGTACCCCGCGACTTCATCCGCGTTTAATAAGAATACTTACATTTAAAATAAATTTGACAATGAAATCACCAGCTTCATAATCCACCGAAAAAGACCTAACGTGTGAGATGCGACTGGTAAATTCACTTATAAGCGATAGCTATCTTAGGTCTTAGATGTAGTAAAACATCCATGTACGAGCTCAAATTGAACTTCATTCGTGTTTGAGGTTATATTTCGATATCCATGAACTGGAGCGACCATACGCAGTCTCGTCAACGGCAACAGCTGCAACGCTGCAAGCAGTAATCGTTTGTTACTTTCCGCGCACAAAAAGAACGGTTTCTACATCAAAAATATTGTAAAACTTAATTCTAAATAATATTAGTAACAAGATCTAGTACCGAACAAGTATTTTACGAGCATTTTGGGTACTTGTGGCCAACTATAATAAATAAAAACTGGAATACAAGTACGTACGTGAACGTCGGCCGGCCGCTATTAATTATGTAATTATGCCCAAACTTTCACTTTACTTTATTGTTTCTTAGTTCTTATATTCGCTTGTGGGTAGTACATATGTGTGTACATGATATTCAAGTAGACACGAGCGTGTTCAGCAGGTTTTCACTGCCATGCACGGACAGCAGCAATGAGTACTATAGAAGCCTCTGGTATATTTTGAAATCGATCAACTTTCTACTCCGGTAGTCACATATAATCGCGTTATATCCCAGTTTCAGAATGTGAAATAAAGATTACCTTTGGCATACATTTTGAAGGACACCAAAATTTTTCAGATTTATTTTGAAATATGTATTATTAAAAATTTATACCATAATTAATATTTTTTGCATTTCCTATAACACACTGTAGACAAACATATACCCTGTACCCTGCCTCGTGAATATCTTATTATTGATTACTCTTTTACACGAATCCATTTTTTAAGCTGATATTTGGATATGGTAGCCCTAGCACAAATTTAAAATACTCAATAAAATAACTTCTCAATGCTTTACCAAGGATAATAATCATGAATGGCACTGAGATCAGCTAATACGTCCACTAAGCGCTGGCGCCTCTCCAAGCTTGCGTCTAAGAGTAAATCATATGAAGCTGCTTATGGACAAAGCCGGAATCTCTCGATACTATTCGTAAATCATTTTTTACAACTCGTCTAAGGTACTCGTATAAATGAATTTAGACTTAGTTCTGGATCTGGTTGTTTGCCGTCCTTTATATAGCGTACTATTAACCTGCCCCGACGTTGCACGAGTGAATTTATGACATCGCAGCTTTTAAGTTACTGACTTTTGTTTACTATAATGTGAATGTTTTATATAAATGAACCTTCCTCTTGAATCACTGCATCCGTTGATGGAAACCGCGTGAAAATCCGTTGCGTAGTTTGAAAGTTCTAAGCATACAGACGGCGACAGTGACTCTCAAGGCTGACTATTCACGTTTGTATTGTATGGTCAGGTGTCTGGTGTTTTGAGAAATACGGGTATTGTGTTGTAGCAACATTGCTGGTGTCGTATGATATATTTTATTTTTCTTGGTTTTGTTTATATATTTACTCAAAAAATTGATAAATTAAGTTATTTCTTAAAAAATATTGTAGTTTTCGTATAGCACATGTTTTTTGTTTATATTTTAATATCATTATAGTATAAGAAACGGTACCGCGGGCACGATCTGTGCATTACGGATATTTCGATGTCTTCAGGGAAACACACATATGAATGCGTGCTTATTTTTATTTTTTATTAATTCCAAATACACTTAAAATACTCTCATGAAATGTAGGCACTTACGTAGTGAAACAATGCAAATATTTTTTCACCAAAATGCAGTCGATAATAATCATGAATACGGCATTAAGATAAGCGCTGGCGCCGCTCCAAGCGGCCGGCTCCCTGCGACTAAGTGCGACCACGTGGTACTCGGGCACGCCCAAATCGGAAATCGATCGATAACACTTATTTGATCCGATTTGAATAGACTCGAATAGTAAATCGATATGAATAGGGCTCCCACATATTTGAATAGGATATCTATGTATTGTATGAGGTTCGAGTTGAATCGCACGGGTGGTTTCAGATTGATAAATTATTATTGAATAAATATCATGATTTATTGTTAGAATAAAATCGAGATATTACTTTTATCAAACGCTAGTACAGATGATAGGCACAAAGGTATGACAGGCGGGTCGTGTATTGTCCTTTTACTAGTAGAAAATTATATTTTGAATAATATTTAATGTAAACAAATTTGTTGTCATTTTGATGTGTGTTTTGGAGTTTCTTTCGCCGACTCTTCTCCAAAACGAAACACCTTACGAGTCGGTGGTAGTTTATTGACGTTCAAAAAGAATTCTGTAAAGAATCTACTTTGAATAAAAATATTTTGATTTTGATTTTTTGATTTTGATGATTTATTAAAATAGTTACATTACAACAACAAATTTGTTGTCATTTTGATGATTTATTAAAATAGTTACATAGTTACAAGTTTTTTTTATTGGATGTTACATATTGTCTTATTTTCTGATATTGTGAAATATCAGAAAATCTGTAATATTAAATGACATGTATGCATGTATTAATTCTACAGAAAAACAATTATTTACATTCCAAAATAAAGTTTCGTCGTGTAATTAAGTTTAAGGAACCTAGACTCAAACAATCTTAAGATAAAAAATAGTATTACGATCATTCCAACGATTTCAAACACGATATCTTTGCAGTAATTTTATGAGGAGCTGAGTACCCTGCTAATTTAGGATTAATCAGGATTACTATTTTATTATGCTATAATTGAATTCACAAGATATTGAATATTAAATCGATCAAGTCAGTAAAACTTGCTCGTATTCTTATAAAAAATCATAAGTAATCAACTTTAAGTAGCTGGACGGATTTCCTGGAATGAAAGCTAAGAACTCTGTTTATCAAGTCTTATTTCAAAGAAGAAAACCTAAACAAAAATCGGTTCATTGGTTAAAGAGCTATTATGCCACAGAGATACACAGATATATACAGATATACAGACAGACTATTAAAACTTTTTTCTTTGGGGATTAATAAATTACACAAAGTTGTAAATTTATGCATAGGAAGTGGGCACGCATGAAAATTGATGCAATGCAATATTCCTGAGCGATAACTTAAACACCGATAAAGTTCAATGACAGCTACCGTTCCGGAGACCCAAAGAGCAGTGACGTCACTGGCCATACGTTCCGCGTTAGGGCGTCACGACGTGCCCGATTGAGATTTAACTGCCGCCTAACGCGCCATTCATTCGATATCCGAGCCATACCCTCGTCCGTCCTAACTACTGCTAGACGGTGACTGGCGGTAGATTAAGCGTTGATGTACAGAGCTTGTCTAGTGTTACTTCAATTACTATGCGAGATTTTCATTCAACGTTTCGTTTCATGGCGATCTATGGCTTTAGACGTAGATTAAATACGTTTTGAACTAACTTGTTAGAAGAAATATAAAAGTGCAAATCGTGCAGTCATGTTTCAGATTGTACGTGGCCATCCACGGGCCGCAGCGACTATTTAACATCAGATGGCCTACATGCTCGTTTGTTACTCTTCCACATTAAAAAAAAAAGTAAATATCTTAGTATTTACTGATCATATTAATAATAAAAAGTTAAAAAATTCAAAAACACCGTTGTCAGTGTTTAGCTTTTAGGTGTTAAAAATATTCTGACGTGAAGGAAAAGCCATAATCTCCTACTTCTCTCTTACATGGATTCTTAGAAGAATAGTGTTTGACAAAAACAATTATTGTATGTTAAGTTGTTATTAAAAGTTGTTATTAAAATTACTTTGCAACAATCCGCTTGTAAATAGGTTTATTTTTTGGTATGAGAAATTACAACTTATTATGCAAGTAATTGCTTGTAATATACGTCACAAAAGGTATCTAATTAAACAAGACAGGACGATAGAGACTGCCTAAATTGATTAATTACGTAACATATATGGCGCATCGCCTACGCGTGATACATCGACCGCTACGCACCAACCGCAGTATTGCAAGCAGCTGACGACTGCGCAATATATTCCGCAGGAAGCGATCCGTACACTTAGCGGTAATGTATCGATGCTACGTGATACATGGTGTACGTGGTAATTACTCGATGATAGAGCAAACGTTCATTGGCGGCCCGCCAGCCCCGCCAGGCCCGCCAGCTCGCTGCGGTAAGGACGTTGCAATTCGGGGAAAGGAGTTTCATGTCCTGATAATACTTAACATACTTTATGATAACATTTTCAGAAATGCGGGAATTTGTGACTCAAAAAGAACTTAAAGACAATATCTATATTCTTTTTTATTTCTCTTCAACAATTTTATTCGTGAAGTAAACTGGAATTTTCTCTGAAAAGTGTTTTGCTGCCATTGCAGATTGTAAAAGAAGGACATGGCAAAGTCGACGTTCACGGGTGTCGGACTAGTGACCGCTTTTAACTAAATTTTATGCGCATCCATTCTTGGGAGGACATGATAAGCACTCATTCCTTGTTGTTAATAAATTAGGCTAACTAGAAACTCGATGGTATGCAAACATGTGACGAACGAAATTACTCACAATGTACATTATGGTAATTTCTTAACATTATTTGAAAGTGTCTGAGATATTAAACTATGTCGATTTATAAAAATCTTTTAACTCACTTTTTTTTGTCACTGATTCGTCTTTCAGTATCGTCTATGTATGCAAACAAAGGGTTTTTAAAAGGAGTTTCCAGTCCACTTACAGGAATTCCTGCTCTCAATCATCTGTAATTAATTCTACGTAGGTCAGGAGCATCACAGTATCCGTTGAAGTTTTTTAAGACTAAGATGATTGCTTCATTGTGTAAATGAGCCAACAAGGGCCTTTATCTACAGAAATGCAACCTTTTCGGTCGAACATAAATGATTAAGTTCATTATTTGGTTTTGAATCATTTTGAATTTATTCAGGACTCTTAAGTTTACATCGCACTGAAATGCATCACTTCGTACTTCGTTATTGCAAGGAAGTATAAAGATGTATTATATAATCTGAAGTGTACCTTAAACACCTAAATACCAGTATTAATGACAAAACAAGTTTTCGCTCTAAAGTTCTGCAATTACCGTCCCGTGGCTTTGTGTGTCCCGGAACATAACCCACTTCTACTCATAACAAAAGTAGCGTTAATATAATAGTCGCGTGATACATTGCCTCCAGCGTGTACGCAGCTGATGGTCGTTCTATACAACGTCAGTAATTTACAATATCTCGATATACGATACGCGCTCTTAGCGGTAATTACTCGATGATGGACGGACATTGGCGTAGAGCCAGTGTCGAGTATGGATAGTACAGTTTCAAGGAAGTAGTTTTCAAAGCGCACTTACTTACCTATATGTACTCGTAAGTATGTTTTTATGCATTGTTACGATCACAACAAATTACGTTTGTAACAAAGTACCATGCACGGTATGTATAAACAATGATAGTAATAATAAACAATATGAGATAAGTGATAAGTTAAAGTGATATGAAATTCCACTTTACTTTCACTTCGAAATGTCTGAATCAATGACAGAGATATGACAGCTTTTACTATGAAATTGAATGAGTTGAAATAGGGAATGCAATTAACAAAGAGGAAATAATTATTTATTAAGTTGGGGATACGAATATTCGTTGTTTGTAATTTTAGCTTAGATATCGCGTAAACGAGCGCTAAAAAGGTATTTGGGTAATTGCACTCCAAGAGAAGTAACAATTTCGGAATATTGATTTTTGCAAAGCCGTGGGATAAACCTAGTTAGTTTATATGTACCATCCGTACTGTACTTTTTTTTATTGTGAAAGAGTAAGAAACGGGCATGCAGGCCACCTGATGGTAAGTGGTCACTGCAGCCCATGGACAACCACGTCCAATCTCAAATAGAACAGAAGTTCTATTTAAGGATGGACGCGGATGCGTTCCTACTCTTGAGGACTAAGGTGGTCGCCTCCAATAATGTGTATCCGGCAACCACACTTCCCCAACCGAAACACAATACACGAAGAACGTGTTGTTTTACGGCGGGTTATGAGGGTGGCGGTGGTACCGCCCCGGGCGAGCTCTAACGGCTCTACCACCTTTAATAGAAGCATATAAAATTTTCTCGCCTGTATGCTACTGTTTGATGGACGATAGAGGCTAAATATGAAAGAAAATTAATATGTAATCGCCAAAATAAAATTAAGTTACACCATCCCTCGTTAGGGCCGCTTATACCGTTATCCATCACGCTTCCCTTTTTCGGATTAGGGGCATTACAAACGCCTTACGCATTCTTTTGTTCGTGTATTGCTTTTATGCTATATTCCTTTGAATGAATATAGTCAGCTTACGATAAAGAATAATTTCCAACATACGGTAAATATTTATTAATAAACTTGAAGAAATTTAAAACATCTTTAACCTATTCTAGTCTATATATCTTAAGTTATCGATATTTTTGGGATAAACAATAACTCATGTTTTCATATCAAATAGGCTACTTTTATAAGAATCCTATCAAAATCTTTTTTTAAAGAGTGGCAAATGGTTGATGTTTAATAGTCACTGCAGGCTAAGGAATTTACATTCATCCTTAAATATGATTGAAATCTTGAATCTTTACACATTATATTCACAAGTTTAAGAAGGCATTTGTTGAATCTATATGCCGTTCTCCACTACTATAGCGTGAGTAATATAATTTCTATCTTTGTTTATTGTATGTTTTTTTTTTATAAATTTATTATTATGTTTAATAAGAATTATTTAATTTAAATTGTTACTTCAACTCACTTTAAGATTTAATTTCAAATCAAACATATTTAATTGCAATTTAATTTAAATAATTCACATTCGTAGCTTTTGTATGTCTTGACGAATTTTCACGATATATATTATTTGTTTTAACAATATTTCTCTTGTCTTCTCATATCGTTCTGTTGATATAAATAAGTAATTATATTATTAGATTCCTTTAGTTTGCTGTATGTTGTAATCACTATAACACTGTTCCTGCCAGAATGTTATTGGCTTTCTTTATTTGGTGTACATTATGTTGGTGTACATGAATAAATAAATAAATCTTGAAATATGATTGAAACCTTTTTTATTTTTATCGAATAGTTTTAATTCTAATTTCTAAATAGATAAAAACAGAAGTTTATCTTAAGAATTTCAGTTTAAAGTAATGTTAAAGGCGCTCTTAGTCAGCCGAGAACCCAATACGACGTAGTCTAGAACAAAACAGAATATAATCTTATGAGATTATGAACTAACAGTGACAAGTTTACTTCGCAGGGAACAATGCCTTAAGAGCATATTGTACGAGCCGGAGTGCGCGGGGGCTTGCGACGAGTTTGTGTTTGTGTACACCCAGTGAGGAATTAGCCTGTACAGACACTGTAAACTGACAGATTGTTTACTGTTACATTGCAGAGATAATATCTAAACTCCGCAGTATGATAACCATATACGATTACATGAGATATTATTATGCTAAATTTTCGAAAACTTTGTTTCCAGCTTGTTAACAACATAACAGATTTTAATGAAATTTTGTAAATGTTTTGTTGCAATTTAATAGAGGATTTGTAAAATATAGCAGATTTTTGACATTAGTCGATGTAAAAACGGAATTAAAATTTACTTCCTCTTAATAATATATAGAAAGGAAAGAAGTGTGTATATAAATCGCACTATGAAATGACAAACTCTTTTTGATAGGTTTATTGGCTGAACTGCACATTGCTGGTATTTCTTTGTTGCAAAGCCAGCAAAAATCAACAGAGCCGAAACTACCGACCTTGTTAAATTTGTTTACAACGATACTCTAGTAAATTGTTTGTTAGAGCCTAACAAGAACAGGTTACTTATTTCACACTATTCTAAATAAAAAGTCCCCGAGGACCTAATCAAGTTTAGAGTTTTCTTTCTATATCGCGCCGGCCGACTGGATAAAAGGGAAAGTTTTAATGAAGTTAAACGAAACGAAAAGGGCTGCCCACACACGCTGACCTCGGACGTCAGAAAAAGAATGTTAACAGAAGTTCAACTTTGTATAACATGCCCCTAATAAATTGGCTTTTCATTTACAAACGAAGCACGTGTAACTTCGGGACTGGTGGCCGACGAAACGATCGACAAAATTAAACATCGTCAGGTCCAACCGGGTGTCGAAAAGGTAATCGCTAATGGTTAAATTCATTTTCAATTTCAATTGCTCTATTGGCAAATATGAGAGGAACGTGAGACTGACTATAAAAAAACAGTGAGATTGCAATGAAACTCTGTATTTTTGTTTTTTATTTTTATTTTATTTTACTATTGTTTTTTTAATAATCTCTTAATACTTTTTTCCATCGCTGTTCTGCTCCTATAAAATCCTATCAACGTTAATTTGTTTATGTATAAGTTATTAGTGGAAACTTTGCTGACTTGTGTATTTAGGAACTGGACTTTGTTATCGGTACAACAATAATTTGTATGTTTCAGAAATATAAATAAATAAATTTCATGAGCATTTCCAAGAATGATGGCCACTAACCCCTATTTCCACCAATAAACACCTATGATAGATGGTGAAACTAAAGTTCAACCGGGTAGGTACCACAGTCCTCATAATACGCCGTAAAGCAATTCTTGTATTTCCGTGGAAAAGATACGGATGCCGGCCATACTTTAAGCAAGGCGATTATCTCAGTCCTCAGGACTTGCAACTGTTGCAGTACTATTTGACGTTATATATTAATGTCCATGGGCTGCAGCGACTACTTGGCATCACGTGGCCCACAGGCTCGTTTTCTACATAAAATATCTGATTTAAAAACCTTCTGTAATATGTTTGGTTTATTACAATGTTCAACCAAAACAACAACTTTATTCTATACACGACTTCATGCTACTGGTTACAAGCAATTGCTACTGGTTGGAAATTGAATCATGAATATTTGTAACTAATAACTTTTATAACGTTAACACCCACATTCTATGTGCTACAAAAAGTTGAACAGTAAATTAAATAATTACCATTTTAAGAAACAAACATCTTACTTGTATTTTTTTAAGAGTTCACTATTTATATGTGATTAGAAATTGATTAGAGACTAATTTTATTTTTATATGTATTTATTTATAAATCACTAAATTATACCTAATCCAGCCTTGGTCTAACCATTTCTAAATTTGTGGTTCTAAAAGTTTGGTATATATGACAGGAGAAAAATAAAAAATCTATGTAGATACTACTCTCACATTAGATACGAGTACATCACGGGTCAGTATTGTAACATATTATGGAAAGTTGAACCACTGCCAAGATATCATGACATGTCCAAAAATGCTTGGAGAGTTTTATTCTGAAGAGGATTCGTTATCGCACAGAGCAAGTCTAATGGTTTGTAACGAAACTTCAAAGCCTCACTGAAAACAACATGAACAGTCTGTTAAAACGGTGGGACGAAAATCTTACGGAATATTTATAAAGATCTTATCGTCTGTCTAGCTGATCGTTTTATTCTATTCTCTCAATGTAACAAAACCTAATAAATCTTTTTAAAATTGTGTTTTTGTTGTTGAAATTCTAGTTCAATTGTTTTTTATTTAGGGTCTTGTATTCTATTTTTTTTTACAAATAGCACTTAATAAACACTTACAACAAAAAATGATTTTAATAAAATATGTATGTTCTTTCTGTGATATGATACATTTACAATTACTTTACTCTGACTACTCGATTCTTTACTCTTTATGGTCCTAAACGGCAGCTTCTTTTCAATTTAATTTGTCTTGGTTTAAATTGAGTTAAAATTGCACCCGCGTTCTCGTGCCGAGTTTAAATAAACGACAATTGAATTAAAAATGTAATATCCACGTTTAACTTTTAACCGGAGGTACGCGGAGGGTCGCCGCCTCCCGCGGCCTGGACTTCTCACTAGTGTTTAATTTTGCTGGATATAATTGTACTTGGGTAATACAATTAAAAATATGAAAGTTTGTATTTGATTGTACGAAATTTTCATGACCTAATGCTGGGCATGGATCTACTTACCGAATGAGAAGGACTGAGCAGTAAGTTTTTCATTAATATAATAATAATAATAATAACCCTTGTAGCGAGCTGTTGGTGAGTAACGACACCACGGACCCGATTATTCACGGGGAAGTCTCCCTATTCCTCACCTCCAATAGGCGGAGTGGAGATCGAGAGGAAGGGGCCCCTACCTTTGTGCTTGTCTTAACTGGCCGGCCAGAGTGGAATCGTTAGAGCTATATGCTCGGGGGTGGAAGTGTCTAATGGCGTAATAACGAGGAAACCCGCTCATGATGGAGAGATC
>DWON01008054.1:0-12409 GCA_018251015.1 Phocides pigmalion okeechobee
TTTTAACTTTAAATTCTTGCCATTCTATTAAATATGTGGTAAAATTTATTGGGTAACGTAACTGCTTTTGCCCGGAGACTGTTTTTGTTTACTTAACGTTTTAACTATAGTACGAACAGCTGACCCGCGATGTGAAGTGAGCCCAGCGGGACCGCACGCTAACGCGTCGCTCGGGCCCGCGGGCTGTACCACTCGCCGAGGTCGGGTGGAACCTACTGGCGGACGGCGGACGCAGCGGGAGTTGAGCACGCCCGAGGGATTATCACAAGAACACTACGCAGTGGGCGAGGGTACTATAGTTAAGCCGGGGTGCAACCCAGAGTTCAGGCCCGGGAAAGCGATTTACCTTGAGGCCCGTATTCCCCAGCCCAAAGAGGCTGGGACGTCCCCCGATGATGAGACGTTGTTCCCGCTGCCTTATATCGGCGACATAAATACATATTTGTATGTACACAACAGGTGTGTAAAAGCCGTAAGCGCATTACGCCGCGAAATACAGAGCAGATGTATCCCGTAGGGAAAGTGTTAAGTATCATAAAATTAAATACAACGTAAATCTATTATTAACTTTAAATAATTACTCGTCAAAAACTAACGTCGAGAATAGCTAAATAACTTCTATTTAGGTATATAACGAAGTTAAACATACGTACATAACGGGTATTTGAAAATCAAATGGGTTTATCGTAGCGTGCCTTGCGCATAACGATGTGACACAAAACGAGTACTTCTCAGAATGTGCACTTCGCGAAATGAGAACTTCGCTATGTACACCTTTTTTGGGTAACACGCAAATAGGTCAAATGGTCTCAACGTAAGAGTACCTATGCAGAAACAAAATATTTTTATATTGGGTGCATTTTGTACATCTTGGTATAGTATACTAAAAATGTGCACATTATACGAAGTGTTCATTCAGAAAGGCATTTGTTTTGCGTAACTTGCACAATATGCAGCGTACACATTCGTTAAACCCAATCAAATTTATTACTATACGTATGAATAAATTAATATGCCGTTAAGCAGATACGCCATTTATTTCACACACTAGTACTGTCTATTGCATCATGTGTGTACTGTGTATATTGTGAACATAATAAGTATACATTTTGTCGTGTTTGAATTAAGTTTCTTAAATACGCTAGTCTAGCCAGAACACAGTCATCTCTATTCATCGGGGATTTAATACATTTAATCTTAAATAAAAATATTAATCGGTGGCTAAATAACTGTAGAAATTCGTATTACATTACACCTACTTACCTGTAGACCGTTTAGTTTGTTTTGTCTAAAATCCTGTTGGCGCGATTCAGGCTTTAATTTTTCATAGTCTATTATATCTTTGGGTGGAAAGTAGAATGTTCCACCTTTAGGACATTCAATCCTATCTTCGACCCAGTTGCCTGCATTGGAAAATATTAGGTAGAAATTTATAACGGGATTCCACGAAGATTCAGTGCAATAAAGTAGGTACACTAGGAAGGTATTGGTACAAATACTTATAACAAGTTACAGCCAATATGTATTAGAGTAACGGGTTGCAATATGCACCAGACCTTCCTCACCTGTTGGGAGATTCATGGGCAGTTGGATATTAACAGAATTGCAGTATAGTTATTACAGTACTGCAGGACTGCGAAATATTTACAGTTCCTGTAGAAAGATTTAAAAGGCGAACCATCATCTTCTCAGGGGAGTATCTTCTTCTTAGGTAACTTTAGGTTAAAATTACTTCCCCACCTAACAAGACTCCGGTATTAAAAACAGGACCAGGCTTTAGTGCTCTTGCGATTGCTTCTGCTCTCGTTGGAGACTTCGGTCGAGTCGTAATTGTCGCCATATTGCTTGATCATATAAAATCTTGAAATATCAAATTATCTAAAGAAATCATAAAATATTGTTAAAAACCAATTGATTTTTATTAAAATGTCATATTTGAATTATCAAGGTCATTATAGAGCAGGAGAAATTGTTAACTACAGATTATACTTTTTAATCCCAATTATCAACAATAATAGATATGTAATTAACATATTAAATACCAACCATACATCCAAATCATTTATTGATATTAAATTTGTGCATTATTTATTTTGATTTCTATTTCACTATAATATTTTCATGCACCTATATAAAAGTATTATAGTGCTTCTTGGTACATTATAACAAACTAATATTCACTATTTTTCTGCATAGAAATATTTTTTCTAAAATGATAAAAAAAAACGCCTTAACATTCAGTACACGGTTATATTATGGGGGATTATTATTTTCGCATTATCTACAATTTAATGCAAACTACATATTCAAAATACGAACACATGGAAGGCAACATTATATAAATCACATTTAGTAAAAAATATATATAAAATTAATCAATGACAACAATAACTTAATTCATAATATCAAAAGTAGTTATTTACACAATCGTCCATAATCCAGCACCCATTAAAATCAATATATTAAATCAAATTGCACTATTTTATTTCAAAACTTATGGCTTTATTTTTAGCATATTTAGAATTCTGCATTAATGGATTATTGCATATTAAGATGTCCATAGACCAGCTTGAGAAGACATGGATAGCCATATAATACTGATGTATACTGCATAGCTCAACATGCTTGCAGCTTGTACACACCTGTATTGTAAGTACAAATCTGTATGGATTTTGAGTGAACAAAACTGCTATTTATGTTGGTACTGCAAGAGTGAAGGTGGCCATTATATCTGTATATTCATGGATGCTACACTGATGTAAATAAAAAACAATATTTTATGATCTATCAACGCATCTTCAGTCTAGAGAAATAAGCTCCAGTTTAGTACCACCTGCAATGCTGAGCAAATCTAAAATATGAGCACTGCATTCAGTCTTGATAAATATAGCCAATCAATAACATAATGTATCCAACTTTTGACCAAGTATGTATCAGCAGTAACAGTATTAATGTGACACTGAGGGTTCGAGGTCAAACTCCCAGTTAGACAGATAATCAAAATTAAGAATTTACAGAAGCACTCTATGTCTTGAGTGTTAAGACTATGAGTTTAAATGGTATTTTTTGTTGTTAATAATGCAAAATTCTTTACAATGATAACATAACAGTTACAGATATCTAATATCAACATATTTTACATTCCAAGCTTGTTGTTGAAATGAATTACATTTGTAGTGCCTGGGTGCCAACTGAACAGGCCTGTACACATCATGGAAGGTCATAATTAAGTGCAAGCCGAAACAGATTCATTCATTCTGTCTCCATGGGCAAGACAATATTTTGTTTTGGCAATGTCTGCAGCAGTGCATTTAGTTGATTCTCCAGAGGACCAGCTTGTTGTGCAATATTTTTGACATTCTTTTCTACTTGCAGTAAATCTTGATTGATAATTTCCATATTCTAAAAAAAATAGACATTTAACAAAATTAAATAATCAGTAAATGTAATATCGTAAGTAAATCGTTGTTGTAAATGATGTTCCTGAATGAGAATAGCAAATGTAATTTTTTTACTGTGGAACAGTTGAAAGATTCTAATTCATATTTATTATATTTTAGTGTCGTTTCAGAAAATATGTGAAAATTCATATAAAATAGTACAAGTTAAGCAAGAATCTCCTATTTGAAAGACGGTTTAAATCAATTTAATTACCTCTATCATTGATGTGTACAAGTGTTTAAAATTTTTGTCACTGTACCGTATGAAACCACTAACATTGGATTCAGAATCAGAGGGCATTGAAGTCATTTTAAAAACGATAATATAATAATTTACTTCTAATCCCAAGTTGTTCAGTTTACTCTTGATCTATTTGATGTATTTGAATTATTGTACTTGACACTTGATTATTACAACTTGTCACTCGCCATTGTTTGACGTTTCTTGTTGTTCATGCTGAATAGATTAAAAAAAATGTTTAAAAGCGCTCAATAACTGAGTAAATTGGGTTTGATTAAATAAAATTTGTAACGTAATATATGTTTTTATTCTCAAAATCAAATAAATTTTCACAGTACATTCTAATTGACTGTACTTTTGTTTAATTAACATAAAATTGCGTAATGAAATTGTTTGTATAGAATAATATCAATGAAAACGTGATCAAATATATATGATATACTTTGTTCGGTGAATTATAGCTATTTAATTATTTGACAAATATAAATGCAATTAAAAAGTTATAGAGCAAACTCCATTCTGATTTTACTGTTGTTGGTATTTATTATTTAAATTTGTTTTTAAACGTTCACTTAGTGTCAATGTCAATTTTCCGTGTCAAGTGAAGCAGATTCTAAATTTTTCTGCAGTAAAATATTTAACTTAAGAAGTATTCAGCCAATCATTGCGTCGTATTGCAATGTAAGAGCTTTACTATTGGTTATATAAAGCCTATCCTGTTCGTTCGCTCAATGACATTGAGAACGAAGTACTGCAGTGGAACGTAGAGAAAAGAAGCAGAAGACTATTTATTTGAAATTTGAGTAAAATGCTATAAAATGACAAAATAGTGCTTTTCGTGAAAAAACTTCGTGTTATGTGCGAGAGAGTGTACGTAACATTTATGGTTTTAAGTTGTGTTATGACCTATATCTCTATTAAAGTAACGAGCGTATTTGTGGCGAAAATTATTTCCTATTTTACCGTAGAAAAATATTGATTTTAACTTTAAATTCTTGCCATTCTATTAAATATGTGGTAAAATTTATTGGGTAACGTAACTGCTTTTGCCCGGAGTCTGTTTTTGTTTATTATTCGTTGTCTATTCACAGTAAAGGGAGTGTTATTGTTTTATTTTCTTTAATAATATTTTCTTTTCAATCGATCATAATAAAAATCATCTTATCATTACATTTATTTCATGCGATGAAAATCTTAAATACTAAAAAAAATACTCGGCGTAGGTTTCTCATTTGCTAAAATATAATTAATTATTATGTGCCAGAGTTTTTTTTCCTACTTTTATTTAAATGAAAATAATTCTGCAATATAGTACAAGTATTAATACTACTTGCATTGATCCAATATCGTGTAGTTTTTATAAAATTGTTAGCATACTTCTAAAAAATCCAAAATTATTTAGGTTTAGCAATATTCCTTAGAATTTTATTACAGTTATTATTCCACAGATCCAAGAGCATTTATGACATATGTCGGAAGAATTAAAAGTTACTTGTCTATTTATATTTCACACATCCATTCAATATCATCCTATAAATAACAATGTAACATTTGTATGGTTTCTATAATGTCTATTACCTTGAACTTGCTGGCTTAACATTTTCTAGTTGTCCACATTAGTATTCGCTAGCTATGATATATCATAATGAAAAGTTAACATGGCTAGTTACAAATATTGAAAAAAAAAGGCTTTTATTTTGAGCTGCATTGTAATCTATCTCATCTACTGCTCTTAAGTCATAAAGACCCAGTGAACACAATGGAATTGATAAGCCTTATATGAATTAAATAGCCTTGTATAAATGTTATGTGCTGTTTCTTCTTTAATAAATAATCAATGTAATTTTCGTAGATTTGTCAAAGTTAGTGTTGCAATTCATACGTGACTTTCTGATTATAATGCAGTCTGATAGGAGGGTTAAAATGTAATTAACTGATGCATAATCATAATCATTTCAACATAGTATTACATGTGGACAGCTCAAAGGTTCAAGTATTTTAAAAACACCATCTACATTATTTTACATTTGTTTGTTTTGTTGGATATGTATTTTATGTGCAAGGTTAAATATATAGAGAAATGTATTTCTTGCTATAAAAATACAGCTACATCATTCACTTATGCCGTTGCACACCCAACCAGTTTTCTATTATTAGATAAAACATAGTAATCATGTGAAGTAAGGTTGCCCTACTTCATGACTAGTGTGACAATCAAAACAAATTAATTGTGGTTTAAGCTCATTAAATTATTATACAAGATACAATCATGATAATAAGATATACTTAGAAAAAAAATGATTAATGTTTAGGTTCTGAAATGCTTTTGCTTTTTTTTTTTCAATAATTTTCAAAAATCTACCATATATTCCAATGCACGACAACCAAGTGGCGTGACAAACGTTAATTTGGTTTATTTTTTATTTACGAAAGCATAATTTCTTAAAGCTAAGAGTTAGTCTCCATACATAAAAGAAGTTAAAATTGTGCACTTGTGCAAGTGAATAGCCAGTATTAGACATCAGTAGGTCGGCGGGCGCCGGCCGGGCTGGCGTCGCGACGTCGCCGGCACCCTCCCCCTGCTTCAGCCCTCGGCTCTGTCAGTCTCCCATAAGTAGCAACCCCCACACATTACCAATGCCCTTACTGACGGCAGCGGTTCTATTTCAGTCTTCAAACCTGATACACTGACGTACGGTCGGTCTCATCGAGCCACGCTACCAGTTTCTATTTAAATCAAATTTTACCACTTATTGTCTATTATTTTCTAAACAGTTCAATGCGAAAATGAAAACGTTTCCGTGAAGAGTCATGTCAGAGGAACATGATGTCGCGTGTGCCAGTCGTGAACAAACAGACAAGGACGATAATGATTGTGATGAAAGTGAGCCAGTCGAAACAGTGACCAAGGAAAATGAAACATCCGATGCCATAGAACCTAGTGCCAATACGTCTGAAGATACTGCAGATCGTGCCATAAATGATAAAGAAAGTCTGAATAGTGAAGTAAATGAGAACGAAGACTCGCTTGATGTACAAAGTACTTCGAAAGGGACACTAAGTTGGACGCTCGTAGGACGGGTCTTTGATGTGAAATGGAAAATAACAGAGCCAGTAACACCGAAGGATTACTTAGTCATATGCCATGCAGGTAAGCGTACTTGTTTATGTGCCATTTTATATATAAATATAGATTCATTTGTATACAAAAAGGATAGTACTAAACACGTATCGGATGTAAATTTTTCCATTCATTTATGATTCGCTTTTATCCGCAACTTTGGCCACGTCATATTTAGATGCGAAAACTTCTAACAAAATATTAGTGTAAAAAGCTGATACCAAGTTATCAAATCCATTATACTGTTATGAAAACAAAAATCTTAACTTTCTCATTCAAAATATAAGTATCATAAGCCTTCTGAAAAAAAGATTTTATCTCTAAATATTTCGTACTGCGTGTAATGTTAATAATATAATCTAGAGATGTGTGCCTTTACACTCAACGCAATAGACGTGTAATCAAGAAAATTATGACTATTTTGAAGCCTTGAAGGCAAATTGAATCCAATTGTTTAGTTAAATATAGATTCTGATGTTTTTTATATACACAAAACAACGGTTTGATGTACAGATTGAAGTAAAGTGTCGATAAGACTTTCCTGACGTGTACAACACGCTTGCGGTTTGTACATATCTGTCGTGTACGTGCAAATCAGTATGGATTACGGGCGAACAGAAAAATGCTGGAGTTACGTCTGTGTATTCGTAGATGATACCCAGATGCCAAAAACACAATATTTCAGTTAATTGTCTACGCATCTTCAGTCTAAATAATACAGCTCCAGTTTAGTACTGCCTCTTGCTCGTAATATAGAAACGCCGCAGTCAAAGTGTTAGGATTATCTTGTATATGATACGTTTGTGAGAGTGCTCTAGAGGAAGATTCTAGAAGAAAATTCTTTTACGCATGTGACAAAACTTCGAACGATACATTCATTTGCATTGCTAAGTACTAAATAGGGTTTATTGAGAAGTTTCTTGCCAAGATACATATAAATGACATCAAGTAAATAAATAAATTATATTATTATGGACTTGTTAAAAAGTAGGTATGAGTCCCAATAATGCTGTGACAAAATTTATTTTTAATGAAACGGGTAGATTATTCATGTCAATATAAATTGTCAGTCCATCATTATCTTACTGCTGATCTTGGGCTTACTCTAGAAATGAGAGGAATTAGGCTATTGTTTTTCTCGATGACCAAGTCCGGGTTGGTAGAATTCACGTACTCTTGAGAACTTTGTAGAAAAAAAAAAAGTGCAATCATCACCAGCTATCAGCCATGTAAGTCTCCTCACGGTGTTTTCATTCATCATTAAAGTGATAATATGCACATAATTATAAAAAATTACAGTACACTTGTTATTAGCAATTACAAGGCAAATGTATGTCTATATTTTTAATGTTTCATTGTAAGGGTTAATTTCTGCCCACGATTAGAATGAGGCCTGGAGCGTGCTCCAACACGCTGCCCGAATGCGCATTGTCGGACGTACGGCTTAGTAGCAGATGATTATTGTACATTTTTTCCGTGATTACCACGCCAATGGGTTTAGGTTCTTTACTCCAGAATTATTTTCGTCCAATAGCTTGTCTGCAATTTTAAAAATTTTTCGGCCCATACCCATTGCTTTTTTTTATTTTTTCGCATCTACATCTCTCTGCATGGATCCTGGTGGGGTTCGTTGTGACCACGATCCAACAACTGGTTTGATATATAGACAATATAAAAGCATTAATCGTGAGTAACCGTTACAAAGTACAAAATACATGAAATTGTGCGATGGGATTCGCTTAAAATATATGTTTTTAAGTATTGTTTTTCACTTAATTATTTATTATTACATAGTAACCACATCCAAGAGGCATCTATGAATCGGAATTCCATCGCAAAGTTCCAAGTAGTCGTCTGTTCAGTAAAATCGAAAAAACTCGTTTTGAACTTTTTGCTCCCTTTAGTAACGTTTCCTCACTCCGGTAAGGTTGTGGTCCATAACCACTATATAACTGTAAGTCGCGGTGTCAGTCCGTTTATTGCATTAATTGACAACAGGAAGCGTATCCCCCTCCCTGATAGGTATAGCATACACGGCGCGAACGTAACTGTACGTTAATCACTATATTAAGTACTTGGTTATAGTATATTTAGCTTAATTCAGACATATATGGATTTATATCGTACTGCATTTACTTAAAAATATCAAACATTATTACACATACATACATACATACGATAGAATAACAGTTCGGCGGGGGAAGTACCACGAACATCGGCATAATTAATAGGTTTAAAAATATTAAATAAATCCGTTTTTAAGTAATTACCTATTGAATTTTGGTTGGAGAGATGCGGTCGTCTGTTATTCTTATAAGTGATGCGACCATCTTGGTCCTTGATGTAGCAACGCATCTATTTGTGGTCATTTGTTTGAGATTGGACGTAGTTGTTCATGGATTGCAGGGACCATTCTATGTATATTAGATAACTTGCACGCTTGTTTTTACTTTTCTCGCATAAAACAGACCGCTAATGAACTGAATGTAGCCAGTAGTGAACATCTGAACCTCCAATAGAATTCCTACTTAAACACACCACTAATGAATTAAGATTGCCACTAATTAACATCTGTAACTTCATATAGGATAGGATTCCTACCTAAAATTCATCATACATGCGTTGTAAGTCCTTGAGTCAGAAGATGAAACACCTTGAAAATGTAAAAATCCAGAATACCACGCTAACATGATTGCAGGTATGGGTATGACGTTAGAATGTTAAAGATACTCACAGGTAAATTTTAAAGAGTTCAATTGTTGTTTGGTTATAACACCGCCATCGCCTATTTCTGTTTCTCTTGCTGCCTAAAGTACTAAAGCTTACTTATTGCACTAGGCATTTAAAATTAAACTAAGCACATAATTTTACGTCAACGCAAAAATTACTACTTTATCAGTTTGACATAACTTTTAACTTCACTTTTATTTTGCCTGCTAAAGCATTTGTTCAATGTAATAAGCACTTGATAATTAGTATCAGGAGGATTGCCATTTTCTATATCTAATTGATAGAAGATTAAATAGGGACTAAACGCAAAGTATTAAAATATGAAGAGGTTTTACAACGTCAACGTTACGCGTCGTTTGGATTTAATTAATACTATAAAGGCGGCGGTAATACTTCTATAACGCTGATGATGTTAAGGTAGATAGGATACAACGAACGCAGTGGTTGTTAGAAATTGATTTGTAGATGTTTCGTCATCTGTAACGGTTGAATCGCATTCGGTTTCGTTGCGTTTGGTTTTATCTGTGTACGAAACTGGACATATGGCAAAGTTATACTTCGTACTGACAATTTAATTTACACCCTACATGAATGCACGTGTGGATACGAAATAACACTACAAATATTTGAAAATCTCGACTTATCCTTACTATAATATGCATGCATTGTACATATAAATCTTCTTGAATCACAGTGTCTACTTGTGGAAGTCGTATTAAAGTCCGTTGCGTATTTTAAAATATCTAAACATACAGACGGTGAAAGCGACTTTGTTTTATACTATGTATATATGTTTAAATTAATTGCCAAAAACAAATTATTTTGTACTTGATTCATTTTGTCACAGTTTTATCTCATACTGTTCTCTTGTTTGAACCTCGCGTGAAGTTGAGGATCGCCGCATTGCGGTTGCAACTTGCGGTTGTCTTACACAATTTGTTTGAAACATAGAAACCGCATTCCACCACCCTTTAAAAATGTCCTGAATTATCTAAAAGAAACCATTTAATTTACCTATTATATTTACATAAAAAAATCATTGCGTTTAAAAATGCAAGATTTTTTTTTAAATAAAACCTAACTATTATATTTACATAAAAAACATTTTTCATTGCGTTTAAAAATGTAATATTTCTTCAAAACTTAAAAAAAAAATCTAAATGTTATAAGCTTTTCAGTTATATTTCTCATGGTGTGTTGTAGAAAGACAGAGTAAGTTAGCCATATATTATTGTCTATGATTTTGAGTTTTTTTTACCAGCGGTAGTTCAAGGTATGTACCTGAGACTTCCGGTTCCATCATCACACTTGGACTCCACCCATGGGGCTGTAGTACTTTTAAGACAAATCGAACGAGCTCATACATGACAGAGATATCATGTTTAGTTGAGGATTTGTTATGGTAAACTTCCGGTTTATCGGGCCTTGCTAACCATCTAGGGCAGTAGTCATTATCAAGGCAAGTCCAATGAGGCTGAATACAATGGGGCTATCTTGTTTAGACATATTGCTAAGGTAATATTTAAGTCCATAAGCAGACTATACTTACCTCCTAGGGCTAGTTATCTAGACAAATCTTATAAGCGTAAACATAGCCAGGCTATCTTGTTTAGTTAACGCGTTGCTGTGACCAGCATTCAGGTTCATTCTTCGACTACCTCTCATTGTTCATATGTCATTGCATTATTTTCATAGATACACGAGTTCAAATTTTATGTTAAACAGTTGAATGGAACTAGTTGATAATTTAGTTGGAAGATTTGATCCTAAGTAATTGGATCGAGGGTTAAAAAGAGGATACTAGGTACACTAGTATTAAGATTAAATTAAGTATTAAGATAAAATTGTACAAAAAAGTCATATTTTTTTCGGGGTGACATAAAAGATGTCTGTTTGTTAATTAAGTTATTTTTATTAGTTTTGTTAATATTTGGAAATCTTTTATTAAAAATCGTTTATGCTCATTTTCGTGCTAGTAAAACACAAAAAGATGTTTCGAAAGGTTTGTTATTTCAGAAGTTGATAAAAAATATTAATGAGTTATATCAGAATGCTGATCTTTTTAAGTAAATGTTAAGTAAATTTCGGTGTTAAGAATGACACTTTAAGTTGAACTTTAAAATAAATTGGCTCCGCAAACATTTTCTTTCAAAGAAATAAGAATAAAAGCTGGGTGTGGTTTACTCAAGAGATACGTGGACCAAATAAAGCAAGTCGAATTGTCGTTACCATATATTTTTTTCTGTCGATAAAGCCAATGGTTTCTTAAAGTTCAAGAAAGTGCAATCTTCGCCCACGCGCGCTTAATTGTGCGCCCGCGCAAGCTCCCGGCTGGTACCCAGCAAATTGATAACCGCTTTTATTACTTAACACACCGTTTTATTGCCACTTACCATTACTTGGGTAAGGGCCGGTCGTTTTACAAAAACTCTTGCGAACTGACCGAAAATCGCTCAACTACCTTAAATGCGTGGGTACTAATTTATTATACCATTTACCGAAGTGTTGTGCCAGATCACCAGATATCCCGATAATATGGAATGAAACACTTATGGAAATCTGATTTCTGCAGGCAATACTCAAAATAAATTTCTTTATGTCGCCTAAAATGATGTAAATATCGTGTAATTTAGGTATCATTAAGAGAAAATAAAAACTTCCTATATGGTTTTGTACTAAACGAAAATTAGATTTTTTTAAATACAGATATTTTTAACACATCGGATACCTATTGCCTTTCCCAAAATTTATTTAACAAATTAACATTTATAATATAACATTTGAAATTCGGTCTATTGCCTATATTTTTTTTATTGTGATAGAGTAAGAAACGGGCATGCAGGCCACCTGATGTTAAGTGGTCACTGCAGCCCATGG
>DWON01008055.1:0-12409 GCA_018251015.1 Phocides pigmalion okeechobee
TCCTAACACAGGTCTTATAAACTTACCAGGGAAGATCCTACAACTTGTAACTATCGCTAAGTTCGTAGAAATAAAGCTTTTTTTGTTTTTTTTTTTGACGCCTATTAACATATTTCGATACTCGTAGCCCAGTACAAGGATTACTTGTATAATGGGTGCCATGGACATACAAGACAATTAAAGAAGCACCCAGACCCATAACGGAAATTTAAATTCATTAACCAAATTTTAACATTTCAAATTCCAAAATTAATTAACAAAATCGACCAAAGAACCATTTGCGTGACGAAGTGATCGCTACGCCATACCAGTTTTTAGAACTTTTTAAATAGACCAATACTTTGACGTATATTAATCACAAAATATTCGATTATCTCGATGTTTATCGAGATTATCGAATATAAAATCGATAATGAAATCGATTATATGTCGATAAATATTGTTTTAAAGACGCGGCTCGTTTTATAGTTTTTATGTGATATTAAACATGGCTGTAAAATTCTATCAGTAGTAATTTGGGCGTATTTTAGTGTTTTCGTTTGGATTTCAAAAGTAATCGATTTTTCTTTTTTAATCGATGTTTAAAGATAATTAAATTGGTTCTGATCAAATACCCGTAATATATTTTACGGTAAATCATTGAATTAATATAAATAAGTACTTATAAATAAGTAAGAATAAAATATTTAATTCAAATTTGCAAAATTAAAAGCTCTATGTAAATAAATTATAATAAATAAAAATATGTCACTTCGAATTTGAACTTACTACATAAGCAAAGTAAGAAATTCCAACGAACCTACCATGTGCATAGGTACTTTATCCACAATACCATATTTCTAAAAGGTTCTAAATTATTGAATTTAAATTCTAGTATTATGTACCATCGTAAATACAGCCTACAGATGGTCTTGCAGAAGTCAAACTGGGCAAATATATTATGGCTGCATGATATATCAATAGTGCCCACCGTCATAAATTGACGCGCGAGCTTTCGAAGGGATAAATTATCTCATTGGTAATATACATGGAGATCTAGGCGTATGGTACACTCTCATTATAATTCCGCTAACATGAAAGCCTCCTAGCAGGTTGCAATACGAGACTGGGTTGTTTGCTTTACGGAGGTTTCGTTTATGAGAAAAATCTTTATATAATTTAATTAAAATGTGTTATATTTAGACCAATAACGTAATTGAATATATGTTGGTTTTTGGTTGTACAGTTTAAGAATACTGAAGTAAGTAATAACGCGAATGGACGCGGATGCGTTTCTACTCTTGAGGACTAAGATGGTCGCCTCCAATAACATGTATCCGGCATTTTTGACATACACGTTACACATGACACGTTATTAAAACTGTTTTTTTCGCAAATATTACATTTTATTTCATGTAACTATGCTGTAATATTTGTTACATTTATTTGCAACTACCATTAGATTGTAACATTTTTCATTAAATATATATCTAGATGCCTGCTATACATATATATTAGTGTAGCAATACGTAATTTAAAAAAATAATTGCATAAAGCGTCTGTAATATTAACGCTTAAGGACACCACACATATATCTTGAATATAGAATTTGTCGTAGAATAAATCAGTAATTGTCGACTGAAATAAATACAAGCAAGTAAATGAATGGATGTTTCACATTCATAATAATAATGAATATGGTATTTTTGTATGTTTTATGTAAATATATTTTATATGTATATGTTTAACGTTCTCAACGTTCGTTACATGTTTTTTTGAAGAATGCATTGAGTTCTCTACCATTTCATTTTTCAACTCGACGCAAAGCTACGGTAACGTAATGGAACGAGTCCAAAAGGACAGTATAGTTGGCACTAAATTTATAGTTCGTACTCAGCAGGTGAGGTTATATCCCGCACGCGTTTTTATGGTAATAGAGTGGCGAACAAGCATGCAGGCTTCGGATGATATGTGGTCATTGCAACCCGCGAACGTCCCATGCCCATTTGTCAGAAACCTGTATGGTTCATGGAAGGTACCACTTAAACCCATTTCTAGCGATAGGCTATATTATCGATGGAAAGGGGTGGTTTCCGGTTCACTTACATGTAAGGTGCAGATAAGCTGCAGGTGCCATACCTGTTCTATTTGGAGTCGTGAATTTAAAATTCAAATTCAAATAATTTATTTCATTATAAGGTACAATACACATACACTTAATGAATGTCGAAGATACAATGTGAGATCAGTTTTCAGCTTTGAACGGCTTGTTGGCTAAGGTTAAAGACAAACATACAGTTCAGATGGTACAACCTGTAGTTCCAATGGGGAGATACCATCGCCAAACCCTTCTTTGATCTGAACTACAATCTACGTTATTAATAGTTATGTTTATTTTTTTATTGTGGAAGAGTAAGAAACGAGCCTGTAGGCCACCTAATGATGAGTGGTCACTGCAGCCCATGGACAACCACGTCCAGTCTCAAACAGAACAGAAGTTCTATTTAAGGACGGACGCGGATGCGTTCCTACTCTTGAGGGTTACGATGGTCGCCTCTAATAATGTGTATTTGGCAACCACACCTCCCCAACCGAAACACAATACGTGAGGAACATGTTGCTTTACGGCGGGTTATGAGGGTAGCGGTGGTGCCGCCCCGGGCGAGCTCTAACGGCTCTACCACCTTAAACATTATTTGTTATCAAAATCTAAATCGTAACCATTTTTTTTAAGTAGATTCCTTACAAAACTTGCTTTTGATTTTGAATTTTTTTTGGACGTCAATAACCTACCATACACTCGTAAGGTGTTTAGTTTTGGAGAAGAGACAGCGAAAGAAACTCTTGGATATCAATTATACGTGGGAACTAATTATTCCTGTATGAGGTTGTATACATAATTGTGTGTATACATTTGATATTTTCCTAATTAGGAATCCACATCTGTGTGTGGGATTGTATGTGGATGGACTGCAACGATCACTTAAGTTTAAACTGCGTGCATACTCGATATTTTTCTAATTAGGAATCACACATCCGTGTATGAGGTTGTACAT
This sequence comes from Phocides pigmalion okeechobee, assembly GCA_018251015.1. Taxonomy (NCBI): domain Eukaryota; kingdom Metazoa; phylum Arthropoda; class Insecta; order Lepidoptera; family Hesperiidae; genus Phocides; species Phocides pigmalion. The sequence goes on from DWON01008055.1 coordinate 3,036, forward strand.
GGATGGGCTGTAGTAATAACTTAATTTTAGTTACAAGTATGCTCGTTTGATGCTCATGTAACATAAACAATTGCAAACGGAATTACGATTCCATTACGAAGATGTTCAATAATAAAATTGTCGAAACCTCTTAGTATTCTGTCTTCATGTAGATTGTTAACAGTAACTGATCTAATAGTTCTTGTGTCTTCCATGTTTGATACAGTGCCAACACTGCTTGAATGAGTCACGTTGGAAACCAAAGCATTGAACGAACATGCAGTCAATAATAATCCACCACCGACTCTTAACGTGTTTCGATTTTTTATATGAGAAGAGTAACAAACAAGCATGCAAACCACCTGATGCTAAGTAGTCGCACCCCATAGACAATTACAATCACAAATATGACTGCAATCCTATCTGAGCTCCAACGTAGATACGTTGCTGCTCCTAAGGATTAAGATGGTTGTCTCGCTTCAAAGGGTAGCCGGCAACCGCACCTCTCCAACCGACACACAAGTCATGCTTTACGGTGCATTATGAGGGCGGCGGTGGTACCTAACCGGTCGAACTATAGTTCTCTCATCTCTCAAATATAAAAATTACCCATCCAAATGCCACTCGTGCTTGACGTTACTTAATTTTTTCGATCATTTACAGCACCAACGAGCGGAGCAATCCACGTTAAGAATTGTACAAAGAAGATTCAAATATAGGTATTGTTTTGACCATAGGTTTTTTTGCTTTTAATAATATTTAATATTTAAGTTTCTTATACTCAAAATTGCTACAATTTGACAAATTACACTAGAAACTACTATGTACCGGGTACTCACGATCAACGATTTTTGATTACCGATATTTCGAATCAGTTGCGTGGCTCGTGTTCACGGCTAAACTTAGCCGTAAAACATGCAAGTAGTCCAAAATATCAGCAATCAAAAAACGTTAAACGTAAGTACCCCTTACACAGTAAAATGTATAAATTCCCCGATAATATTAGTTTAAAATAATAAGTAACGAGACAATTTAGACCAATATAAAAAACGAATACTGGGGATTATAAAAAATATATGGCCTGTTTTAAAGGTAAATAAATATATCACCATCGAACACTCTAGAACACTATTGTTCTTTACAAAGAACAAACGGATAAACAGAGCGTTTGAATAATTCTGTTCTTATCTCGTGATTAGTAACACATCAACGTTAAGACCGCCAGATGGGCTATCTCCCAGACAAGAGTTTGGATCGAGTCCCATTACCAACGATTCCTGATCTCGTGCCATCGAAACCTTGGCCTGACTTCAAATCACTTGAACATCGTCTTGAGTCGTGTCACGTTCGTATGTGGTTCTGAGTGACACCTAGTAGGATCTTATTTTGTATTTTTATGTACTAGATGTAGATAGTAGACTTTAAATTGCTAGTTCGATTTGGTCAGGGAAGTACCAGCGCTACTATGTCGTTTGCCTCATTTATCAGAAGTAGCAACGTTTCTGATTGACTTCAAGTGAGATTCTATATGGAGTGTATCACAGACTGTCTATAGTACGATTTCGCTAACTCGAAGCAATTCTTGCGTTGTGTCATTTACCTCATTTATCAAGAGTAGCCACGTCTCTGCGATTGACTTCAAATGAGTTTTTATGTGGAGTTGGTCACAGACGCTGTCTTCTGCCACGCAAAGAACATGCGAGGTAGGCACTTTTCAAACTCGTTTGCTATTTCCAAAATTATTTTCGAGAAAAAGATGCAATGGATGTTATTTCACCTGCTGTTAAAGAGTTAGACCTGTTAAAGGTGGTCCACAGAAATCGTATCGTAATGTGCCGAATCCAATTGTATCATATTGTATCGTATCGTATCATAACTTGTTCAGTTGTATCGTATCGTATGGCATCGTGACGTATCGTATTGTATCCTACAACTTTGTATAATTAGTAATTTAAATAAAGTACATCACGGGCTAACCCACGGTAGTCGGCTAGTCTAAATATTCTTATAAATACCAACGCCATTTGCAAGCGGGGCTATAATCAGAGCAATCTCATTAACCTTATAAAGCAAGTTTTAAGGTCTTTAAGCACGAAAATGCCTGCTGTGAAAACAGTTAGCCTTAATTTTATGTAATGGATGGTTGGGAACAAATCGAGCACCTTTGCGTTGGACACTGAAAAATGTAGGTTGGAGTACCAAGCAGTATTATTTATGAAATGAATTTATCAAACAAGCATGCAGTATACCTTAACTTTTGAAGGTATTAAGTTGTTAAAACGCCGGTAGAATTTTAGTTCGGCCGGGGAATTACCAACGTAGTCCTCACAATCCATCGTGAAACGATTTGTGTTTCTATTGAAGAGGTGGGGTTACCGAGTACACCTACAAACGAGGTGAACATCTTAGTCCTCACTTCACCTTAGACGAACTCAAATAAAACTTCAATCCTGTTTGAACCTGCAAAGTATGTGGATGTCCACGTGGGTGCTTAACAGACACTGCAAACTTGGTAGCATTATTCTTACATAAAAAATCTTCATTTAACATCCACAAACAACCTTAAACAAGACTGCAGTCATATCTGATATCGTATATACTCGGAGGTGCATTGCTACCTCTGAGGACTAAGATGGTAGCCTTGCTTGTAAATGGAGCCGGTAACTGCATCTCTCCAACCGATACGAAAGAGTTGCTTCGCAACGGATTATAAAGGTGGCGGTGGTTCCTCTGTTGAATTATAGTTCTACCATCCGTAGCAATTATTACTTTGAAATAAAAAAATGAATGAAAAGTAGTATTTAAACATTACGTAGATGTGTGACTACACCTGAGGATTGAAATGGTCGCGTCGCTTTTGAATGTAGCCTTTAACCGCAGATCCAACCGAAACACAAGTAATGCTTTATGGCGGACATGAAGGCGGCTGTGCTATCTCCCCGGTCGAACTATAGTTCTACCATCTATAACATTTTTTACTCTGAAATAAAAATAACATAAAAAGTGGTCGTTGTTAAACATCTCCCCGCAGGAGGGCAAACCGCAACACACTTCGCCGTGTGTTTAATACCAAATTACCGATCACACGCCAAATTTCCCCATAAATTATTCATTGCGCGTAACCGCATTATAAGTCATTATATCGACTCGCCGCCGCTATCTTTAATTTCAATATTCTTGAACATTTTTTTTCGAAGTGTCTTTTGAAGTCTGAATTACTGAATAGCGGCATATTTTTGAAATATGCACGTGCGTTTTTTATTTATTTTTGACATATGGAATATAATATAATAAAATCATTAATTAACTTTAACTTTTGCATCAGTTTATAATTATTACATGAGAAAGAAAAATAAAAGGGATTGATAATAAATTGATAAGTGAGATTTTAAATATATATTTATCTATGTTATTATTCTGATTTAAGTAAAGTTTCACATAATTGCTGAAAAATATAGCATAGGCATATTTTTCACATATTCCTCATTATTTGTAATTAGAATCTGTATTATTCAATGAAATTGTTTTAAACGAGCGTCAAGTCCATTTGACGGTAAGTGGTTACTGCCACCCGGAAAATTGCGTCACGCTAGAAATGCGTCCTAATCTATTGAACAATTCAGGTGCAGAACCTGCAAAAAACTAAGAGAAACAATATTTTTAGTATAAATATGTTTAATAATAATTTGCGCTAATTTACTCGTATTCCTATTTAGGTATATACATATATAAATAATCTACAAAAGTAAATAATTACAATAGGGAAAATTAAAACAAAATTACCAGCTAAAGCATTATATATGCAAAACGCTTGTAGCGCAAAAATAAACAAAAACATTATTGAAAAAAACATCCTTGGTGGCTTAACAGGGTACCCCAGATCCTCGTAACATTTTTTCTTATACCTTATTATAGCATAATTACAATGTTTCTTAATAAATTCATTAAGGACTTAGGTGACTTTATTCTTTGTCAAAAAACGAAAAATTCAAAAACATTAAGATTCTCGTTCAAATTCAAGATGGCGCGCCCAAATTACGCAATTAGAGGAACGATTACGAAGCGCACGTAATTTGATCAAAATTGGTGCAATTTTAATGCCCTCGTAAATAATTTTCACTCGATGCACCTTTAAGTCAAGTTGGTATAAAATAATTTAAGCCTTTCATATTACGATACATGACTTTCGACACTTTTTTGTTGTACTAGTTACGGCCCGCGACTTCGTTCACGTGGGCTTCTATATAATACCTCAATACGATCTCGAGACCAACACAACTTGTGTTATATGCATGATGCCCCAATCTGGCCATCTCTAGGGAGATTCTCCGACTTCTCGGACACCGCTCTATGCATACGAAGGTATGGGACCACTCATAGCGATGTCCTTCCCGGGATCAATACTTCGGAATGACACTAGTTCACATGCTTCCCCCAACTATACTAGCACCGATTTAGGCCTACGATGTTGTGGGATAACTCATCGTATTCTCTGGGATCACTATGTAGTAACGATACCAGTTCCTACTCTTCCCATTTCCTATCCCGGAACTCCTTTTAGTCGCTTCTTTTGACTTACCACTCACCGTATTTCCCGGGATCACTACGCTGGAACGACACCAGTTGCCACTCTTACCATTTCCGAACCCAGAATTCATTTTAGTCACTTCCATAAAAAGGACAGGTAGGCAGATACCGCTATTCTCGTCCCGAATTACATGGACAGCATACCTATACCTAGCAATTGAAGAGTGAAGTGCCAACTGCAAAAGTTCTCTAAATTTAGCTGAGAACACAATCCGTGCTGGTTTGAAATATAAGTTATTAAATATTCGTTTCTGAGTATAGTCACAACCACACTTCACCGAAGCCCAACATTTGTTTCACGGTGGTTTATGAGAGCAGCAGTGGTATTTCTCCTACTGTTTTGTCATCTATAAAATAATTAAATCAAGACTACAACCACTACAAGATGATATATAAATATACGTTTAAATATCGCCCGTTTGCGACAAAATTTGTGACATCTCAAAACCTCAATTTATAGGAGATCTATAAACATTGATTGATTCTAACTTTTTAAATATAGCACGTACCTATTACTGTTAGAACATATTTTAGGTCAACTAACATTGCAACAAGTAATCCTTTGCATTACTATTGTAAATATTCACGTTTAAAAATTATGAAAACTTTTTATCTCGAAATGTTAGAGTAACGTCGCAAATGGACGATATGAGCAAATTTACATAAATGACCGACTGACGCAAAAGTAGATCTCATTAATAATTCCGTTTAATTATTATTAAACACGTAAACGATACCGAGACAGGCGAAGCCGCGGGCGGTCCCCAATATATTAAACGATTAAAATTTCGGAGCACACATCATCAATAATTCGCAATATAACGACTTTCATATACTACCGAAAATTAAAAACATCTTGCTATAAATTGCTTTAGAAGACAAATCATATAAATAAGGTTTATTTCATACTAGCGTCTTTGCCTGTCGTGACACAAATCGCACGTCAAGTATCCTTCGCATTTAAGACATTTTTCTATTTGAGGAAAGTACCAATCGAGCTATGGTAAGTGGTCGCTGCATCCCACAGGCATCCACATCCACTTTCAAACAGAAGTAAAGTCAGATCTGAAATCGTAATAAGAAGCATTGCTACTCCGGAGGACTGAGATTCCTCATTTATGAGTGTAGCCAAGAACTACACCTCTCTAATCGAAACATAAGATTTGCTTCACAACGGATTATGAGAGTTGCAATGGTACCTCCCCGATCGACCTGTAGTACTTGTGTAGACTTATTTGAACGTTGTCCTTAGTCACATGAACAACTAGCTTGTTGGCTACTTTGAATACATAGAAAAAACTCACCCTATCACCTACCTACACAATTTAATATGTAAATAGAAAGCAAAGTGGTTACAAATTTGTATAATTCTATAATATACAAATATGTAACTAATTAAGTTCGGTATTTAAAGGTGACAAAACTGTTGTTCCATCGGAGAAGTTCCATTGCTTCCTTCATTCGTCTTGTAACAAGCCTTTAGTTTCGCTTCAAGCGTATAAACGACTATCTTAGACTTTAATAGTAGCAATACACCTACATTAAGCTTAAATAAAATTTCAGTTCTGTTTACTGTACATTGGTAAGAGCTAACGGATCACTAAACGTCAGATAATCGTACGCTCGTTTGTTACCTTCTTAACATAAAAAAACGTTACGTGTACAGTCTGCCTAATTCGCTTTCAAAGAAATATAACACCAAAACACATAGAAATAAGGGCGTTAGCGTCATATAAATAACAAAACGCCCACTCATTGTCAACCGGCCGTGTTTGTTTTAAATTCATTTGAATAAATACTTAATTATGTTAAACATGTAATCAGGGTTTTGGAGATTTTCATAATAAATTGTATCAAACAGACAGACTGTATGGCGGATGGGAAATGTAAATTCGGACGTGACTCGCGTTTGAACGTTGTACTAATTAAAGCTCGGTCATAAGAACCGTGTTGGCAATATTGAATTATAATGATACATTTTCTGATAACCAATCACATTAACTAACGAAGATTAAATCTAATCGAATCATATTTTTTCATATATAAATTAGCCTAACGAAGGCAAATGAGTCGCCTGGTGGAATCTGTCGTGTACCAGAGTTATTTGTCTGCAATCAATTGAACGAATGACTGTCAATTGCTTTCTATATGTATGAGGATAGTTCATTCAATTCATGAGAAGTTTATATGATAAATCAGTAAGGTTTCTTTTTTCCATGTATCTTTTTTATGTGGGAAGAGTAGCAAAGGAGCATGCAAACCACCTGATGTTAAGTACTTGCAGCCCGTAGATATCCACGTATAACTACAAATACGACCGAAAAAATGGTCGTCTCGCGTCAGTGTAGCCGGCAACCGCACCTCTCTAATGGAAACACAAATAATGCTTTACAGCGGATTATGAGGATGGCGGTGGTACCTTCCCGGTTGAACTTTAGCTCTCCCAATTTTAAATCATGTTGTACTACCGTCCGTTCGTACTAAAAGGTACTACCAAGACATCCAATTATAGCACGAAGTACAGCGTTTCAGTGGAAAGGTGTGATCGGCTCATTTACAAACGAGGAACCATCTTAGTCCTCAGGAGAAGCGACGCATCCATGATCGATTTTAAGAAGTACTCCTGTGCTCTATAGATTTAGTTACAAGTACAATAGGCAGCAGTGACCACTTAACATCAGGTGGAATAAATGCACTTTTGTTACTATCATGTTAGACAAAAATCATACCGTCATCCCTTTCTTACCAGACCCTCATACCAGAACCCCTTGGGGTGCCATACATGCACACAAACGAATAAACATAAAATCATATCCAAAAAAAAACTAAATTAATTATACGGATATCTGCAGTTGGAAATCGAACCTAAGAAGTCTTTGCGTGTTAGACTGTTAGACTGTGTTGCGTGTTAGATTAGACACTTTGCTTACCATGTACATCATCGTGTTTGGTAAAACCAAATTTCTAGGTTGTATACCTCCCTCCTATATATATACCTCCGCAACGGTACCATAAAAATTTCTACATAATGTTATCATGTTATTTTTTAAAAGTAACATTTCTAATCTCTCGTGAAGATCGTTTTACACGTAGTTTACAATAATATACAGTTAGATTAACATTTATATTGTATTTATTTAAAAATAAAAACCCATCATAATTCTTATATTTCCACTTCTTTAACATATAACTTTGTTTTAGCCATAACAATTAATTCTTATGATTTACGTCACCACGGAAACAAGAATACGTAATGACGATTTATAATACGCTCATAAGTCGAATTAAGTAAACTAATATACGATTGGGACCTTTAGAAAGCCGAATTTTCTCTAGATAACCTTTTGTTCGGTTGATAAATGGCTCAATTAGGAACTCTAACGTGATCGAGAGAGCTATGCTTCTATCTACCCTGTCTCATCATCACCTACAAGCGATAAGCAAGTATTTTTAAAGCTAAAGAATAGGTATGTTTACACCTGTGTTGTATAGATCGTGTAGCAAATTTTTATGTATCGCTAGAAAGCCGTTATTGCTGATTTACATATGAGACAAGTATCTTAGCAATTACGATTACGAAGCAATAATGTGTGGAGTGATCACAGATGTCCAAATTATTATTCATGATAAAGTGCACTTCGTCCATTTTTATTACTTCCACCCAAAAGAAAACAGAACTCCGCATTGAAGCAGTATGATAGCGTATGATCCAGGCTTGTTCAGCGGAGAGATATAATTAAAACTTGCTTGTTTCAACTGTTCATCGCTTTTCTAGACTTGGTTACCGGTGTGATTTTAAAAGCCTCGCTTCGTTCAATCGTTCACCGCTTTAAGTCAAACTATTACCAAAATGTACATGGTAGAGTAACATGATACCAAAGGTAGCGATGGTAGAGTTATGGGAAGTGATTTGCTGCTTAATAAATTTAGGTGTGATGCGTGACTTTGGGCATCTCAATCGAAATATTTAGATGTTATGGTAAATCGCTAGAATATTTTACTTTAATCACGCCTTTAATTTCGTCCTTTTCAAACGTATATCAATAGATTATGCGAGCATTAAGGCGTAAGTTATAGCTCGTTATTGTAATTTGCAAGTTGTATCTTTTTTCATTTAAACATATTGTATTTATTGTTGTAAAACTTACGTCAAGCATATCCATTTAATATTTGCATTTTATAGGAAAACAATATTCAGGATAAAAAGATTTTTTATATATAGGTATCACTTACATTTAAAAAGTGATTTTTTATCTTAATTTCTTTATTATACAAAGGCAATTAATTTTTGCTTTTTAATTTGTTATAGAAATGTGTAATATAAAAGTAGGGTTTTTTTATATTTTGTACACTATTTGATTTTTAATTTGTCATTCGAATAGAATCTAGGTTATTGAAAAGTACATACATTTAAAACAGACCATAAAAATGCACCCGACAATAACAGACGAGACAAAGCGAAACACAAACGTCCCAAAAATACAAAAAAAGACTTAACACAAATGTTCTGAAAAAAGGAAAATTTAAATAGAGAACGAAGAACATTAACGTATCAATGGGAACTGAAAATCGGAATTCCAGTTCCGAGGCCCGTTCTCGCAAAACGTAGTATTTACTATATTATACTGTAATTCAACTTAAAGTAATTTTTTAAATTTTGAAAATGTAGCTCCTCAGGAAGCTCGTTTAAAACCGACCACAAAAATCCACCCTATAAGAACAGATGAGACAAAGCTTAACAGAAACGTTATAGAAATACAACAAAAAAAAACACAAACCTTCTAAAAAAGAAAAATTTAAATAAAGAA
>DWON01008056.1:0-12409 GCA_018251015.1 Phocides pigmalion okeechobee
ATAGAACAGAAGTTCTATTTAAGGATGGACGCAGATGCGTTCGTACTCTTGAGGACTAAGATGGTTGCCACATAATTTTCAGCTCTTAAATAACGTTATCTACTCACATTGGAATATGCGATGATCAGTAAATTTCATTACAAGGCTCCCTCTGTAAATTATCTCCGTTCCGTGTTCTCTACATAATCTAATGTTATCAGAATGGATCGGTATGTGTGTTACGTGCTATCTTCCTAATTACTGTCGTAAATTAGACACCTTAATCTAGGGCGCCAATTAATGTGTCTTGTCGTTAACTTTGCATGCTCAATGGTAATTAGGAATAGTTACTCTTGTGTATAATGAAGCGTAGGTATTTCAAATTGCTTATAACTGGAAGATATTACGTGAGGCATTTTACAATAGTCTTTAGGAACAGTTGGCTCCAACGCGTATGATAGAACTTCGTGTAGGTCCATTACTCTTGTTGATTGAGTTTGAAAGGTGTGAAAATTGAGTTATGCTAGAAGAAAGCTTTCCAAGGGAGTCTTTAGCAGTACTTTTAACACTTTCCCTGCGGCTACAACATTGCTGTGTAATTCTGAGCGCGACGCGCTTGCGGCCCCTACACACCTGTGTTGTACGGACAAATTTGTATGGATTAACAACGAATAAAGAGCTGTTTTTACTTCGGCACTACAAAACTAGAGGCGGACATTACGTCTGTGTATTCGTAGATGATATACAGGTGCTAAATTACAATATTTCAGTAATTTGTCGTCGTATCTTCAGTATAATTAAATAAGCTCCAGTTTAGGGCCGCCTCCCGCAATACTGACCCGATCATATAACTTTAACTGAACCTAAGAAATAGTAAAGTAGCATGGATAAGTCAATTTGGCGTTGTTATAATAGAGAGGGAGATTTGGCTTCAACACGTACCATATTGTATGTAGTTTGAATACATAAGAATTCGCTAATCTATTTTTAGGCTCTCAATGTAGTTAGTAAAAAGATTAGCGCGACTTTATCTTCTGCCTGTCGTAAGAAGCGACTAAAAGAAGCCCACGGGATTGGGAGTGGTGAGAGCTCGAGCCATTCTGACGTAGCGATCTCGGGATCCTTCCCGAGGATTGTCCACTAAAGGATCCTTCAGTGACATCAACGTCCTGTTGATGTCACTGAAGGATCCTTTAGTGGACGGAAATCCCATATAACCCGAAATCACTCCCACTATACTTAGTAACTTTGGAAGGTTTCCCCATGAGACAAAAGGCTACTTCCATGCTATAAAAACCTAATTTCGTGGTTATATTTGCTATTGACCATTAAGTATTTAATTATCCGTTAGGTAAGTTATGAAAATCTTTAGCCTGGCTTGTTCGTTTGCTACGACACCATCGCTATATATTTCTGTCTCATTATGCTTCTGTATCTTAGTTTAAAGGCTATGGTAAGGAAGATTAACTTTGTAGACGTTCCTATTTGTTCCTGAACCTTGTTCTACATCGAGTTACTTACGGTATAAGATCAAATGACCAATCGCATCCGATACTTGTTTGCTATTTATTACATAAAATAACACATAGCTACTTACGTAAAAATTATTTGAATCGACCGCAAAAAGTAGCAACGAAGAAACAATATTAAATTCCATATTTCTAAATTAAATAGGTACCTCTTAAGCACGTATGCATAAACAGTATAAGCTACATGTGAAAATAAATTCACAATGTCCACATGTTACTTTGAGTACATAATTACATTCAAAATAAATCCTAAATTATGTCCAAAACCACTAAATTATGTAGGTCCCAACTTAGTTACTAATACGTAGAAGGGCAATATATTCACACGTTTCTGCCTAATATTATTAAACCAGTACATTCGTGGAACCATAAATATAATTATATGGTTTTAGGTAGAACAAAACTGTCTGTTAACAATTAGATTTAAATTTGCATAATCTCTTATCGCGTTCAGTTTGCTGCTCTAAAATGTTAATGGCGGCTCCAATGCTCGCGTGAGGGATGAAAAATCCAGTGAATTTTCTTTAAATTATCGACATGAATACCTAGGTGCCTAATATATTCATAACTTTAAAATATTGTTGCAATTTATTATAATTATCTCTTCTTTCTTAATCTATAACTAGGTATGCTGCAAACGTTCTCTATTCTTTGAAAGTGTGGTGCTGGTATTGTTACGTAGAGAAAATAAATCTAAATCTTTAGTTAGAATTTATACCTCTTTGTTCTTCTAAGTATAGCAATAAAATATAACAGGTCTGCAGTTGCACTCGTATCACGCAAAAACTACTGGATAAATTGGATTAATTTCTGAGTTTTACTTACTATTTCGGTCTTAACTAATTTTAATATAAAGTATGTAAAGTTTTATATTAATACATTGAGAGTTTTTTTTTGCCGTGGAGAAGTAGACCAAACGTTGTGGTTTTAGTTAAATAACGCAGAGGAAGTCGCGGGTAACATCGAAGCAGTAGTCTTGGCATTGCCATACAAAGACAAATTGTTGCCAAAAAACAAGAATACTACTTTTTTATAGTACTGTTGTGTTCCTTTATTTGCGTATTTCTTTTTTGTATATAATGCGTTTCTGTTCTACATACTTTTTTTAAAGAGTGAGAATATATATTGTTATAAGTTATTTATGTATATGACAGGAATAAATTTGTTTCTGGTAATAAAGTATGGTAAAGGAATATTTCTTGTAGTCTGTAAATAGTGAAAAACTTAACTAGGTATCTTCTGAAGGTGTTAAATTTTATGTACACTAAATTGTTGTGTAAAGAATTTGAACATATTTTATCTGATACTGTGGATGTGAATATTAAAATGGATAGAGTCGTCATTTTTTAACCACGATTGAAACCCTGGAAAATGGCTGAATGCGGCTATATTTTTATCATGTATGCTCTCGACTTTCCATTAAAAGCTTCGGAAATGGCTGGTTTCGGCTTAATTAAGTATACCTATTACGTGGCTTGGATATCGTCGTCGTGGACGTCATATCCGTTTTTAATTTTTTTTTTACTTCAGAAAAGAAGCAAACGAGTATTTAAACCAAATTATTTATTTCATTGTAAAGTATTATTTACCTACACTTAATAAATGTCAATGGAACAATGTAAAATCCGTACACCAGCTTTGAGCGCCCTGTTGGCTAAGGCTGACCGGAGGAAAAAGCCGGCGGTAAAAATACTTGTTTATTATAAGTCTACAAACACTGTAAATCTTTACTATCTTCCGAAAGAGTGTTTCTGGTAGGGCTTATGTAAACAAGCGACATTATTCGCGCTCGCATTTGTAACGCCCGACAGTCAGTCTATGTAAATTTTAATTAAATCACCACTGCGCCGGATTGTGTCTAATCCTTGAAAAGGTCCGAGGCATTAGCTGTCCGGGGACTCATCTTGGGCTAACATAGTCCGGCTTTGAATACAAATCTGGTCTAACGAGTTTACTGTAACGATCGGCCGATGATTAGACGATTAGTCACGGCTCATGATTTCCATGCTAATTAGTTCGTTTTGTTGGCAACATTGGGGATTTTAAAAGGTAATAAAATGGCTAATTTTGGGGAAAGTAAACTAAAAAGTAAACAACTCTAAACCTTTTTATATCCATAGATATGTATATAGGGTATATTAGAGATTGTTTCAAAGCCATAAGAACCATATGGATCATAATGAAATATACGTGTCTCAGACCCATTTGGAATATATTGTCTAGACAAAGTCTGAATTTTGTATTCACTCATAGTTCGACGTAAGTAGATAAATGCTACTTTAAAGTTAGGAAAAAAACGTTTTTTACCTAACCGGCACGTGACTGGTATAAGTAAATATAAGGTTATGTAGGTATACATATATTAGGTAACTGCTAGAATAATGCAAATAACATTACATATAAACCGTTGTTATACAAATCCTATTTGGGTGATTCGCAATCTAATAAAATTAGTATGTTCGCTTAGTATGTGTTTTTTAATTGAAGTATCAAGCGATAATGCAGTTACATTAATAATATGGACCGCCCATGGACATCTATAACCAACGCCACATACATAGAACAGGAGTCTTATTTGAAGTGGGTTCCATATCACATTGCATTGCTGCTTTTAAGAACTAAGGTGGTTGTCTCATTTGTAATTCAGCCGGCAAACTTTACCACAACCGAAGAATCAATACATACTTGAAGTCGGTGTAGCGATGGTACCCACATTTTTTTGTTAGTTTTTTTTTTATGCGGGTAATTCCATCATGGGTACATCATGCCGGACTTCTACTAACTAAAACTCCTCGGAGCGCCCTTTGTCGAGACCACGGGTACGCGTTTATATTCTTCCGCAGTCCCGACGGTGTTGGCCCCGTTCGGGCTCCTCTCGTTTTGAGCGGTGGTATCAACGTGGACCAACAGTGAAAGTTCTGCCACCTTGAAAACAATGGAGAAAGGTTAAAAAATAACACAGATGTAACTTAAATAAAATTTCCTCTAGTCGAGTCTAAAGCCACGGAGAGATAAAGCTGCATTTAGTCGAAAGTAAGTCGCTAGTCTATTAACGGCTATTTAATTAGAGCGGAAAGCTTTCTGAAACTTTATTTCGAAATACGAGTGAAAATATAAACGGTTGAAGGTAATAATTGATCCACACTTCCGTAGTTACATAACGTTTTACTTTGTAAATTGCCAAATCTGATTAGTTTCTACTCGCTACTGGATCTGATTAATTACCACAGAATGTGAGCGTCTACTGCAGATAAATGACGCTTTGATGTCCCATGAGGACGGTGTAGACCGACGATGTAAATCTGAGATAGATAAGACTTGCAATGTTAAATTCTATGATATGTTGATATCACAGATTATGATTTTTTTGAACTTATACTTCTTTCGGTGCGTTAGGGAAAATGAGGATACGTACGCACAACGTCACGTTATACTGGTACCGACACCATGAAATTTGTTAATTTTGTAGTAACAATATTACTGTAGTTAATACGATGAGTTGCAAAATGATACACAAATTAAAAATAATTTATTTATTTTAATTGTATACATTCTTAATGATATTTCAATAAAATTTATTTAACATTTTCCCTGCGGCGCGGATATATACGATCGAGTCAGTATTCCGGGAGGCGGCTTAAATTGGAGCTTATTTGATTATACTGAAGATACAGCGACAAATTACTGAAATATTGTATTTTTAGCACCTGTATATCATCTACGAATACACAGACGCAAAGTCCGCCCCCAGTATTGTAGCGCCGTAACGACCGTATTGTACCGACGTAAAAATAGCACTCTTGTTCGCCCGGTGCGTCGCGCCCAGAATTACACAGCAGTTTTGTAGCCGCAGGGAAAGTGTTAACTAGACAAACTTTATTTCAATGTTTTATATGCCATTTCTCTATTATTAATATCTTTTTTCTACAAACATAGGATAACGTGAAAAATATTTTTTAGAAAGAAGTATAACTTCTTACATGCATACATAAGTACAAATTCAAATTCAAATTATTTTTTGCTCATGCTTATTTTCTAATTCAGGTCTTACAAACCAATATAAGTACAAGCATGCAACCTGATAGGGTATTGCAATATAATATTTACATAGTTTTAGAGAAATTAATTATCATTATTATACAGTAATTTTAAAAATAATAGTAGTGATAGATAATTGTTATATAGTCTGGATAGAATATATATAAGTTATACAATATAAGTTATACAATGTCAATAATTTTGAAGAATTGATGTCAAGAAATTAATTAATTACACACACACGTTTTTTGAGAACTGTTTTAACAAATTAATTTACTTAATTAAATATCAATACATAAAAATTACATCATCTAACGCGTTCATGCAGACAAACGATATTTCAAATTCTAAAGATGATATACGATATAGGACAAAAAAATTGAAGTGGCCAGTTTTCATCCAAGTGCCAATAAGGGGTGTTCCCTTAAATAAGTTTAAATTTCTTAAAAAAACATTTCATCCATATCGATTTAATAATAAATAGCTGTTCTACTTTCTATCTTTGTCTATTGTTCAAAGTTATAAAATGGTGGTTGTATAACAAACAAAGTATGTATCACATTTTAATGAACGAAAAAATCAAATATAAAAATGTGACTCATTCTCCTCATCTCGACACACATTTTGGGAATGAATGAAAATATTAAATATCATAAAGTATTAAATATCATAAAGTAAATAATAAATAAATAGCCATAAGCTACATTATTTCGACAGGTAATATGTGCGTAAAATGCAGATATGCAACAACTAAACTTGTGGTCTCAAGACGTACCTATCTATGATTTTAATAATCTATGGCATAGACGCTCTAATGGCTCGTTTGCATACGAAGTATACGTAGCAACGTCAGCAAATTCATGATTCTAAAACATTGTTTAGTTTGTGTTTTGTACATCGAAGCTGATATAACCTCTTATTTTATTCTTACACTATCTGTGCCCACGACCTCGTCGGTGATAATTATTGTAAACTGACATAAATTCTTTATTTGTTAACCGATTTCAATAAAAAAAGCACTAAATGTTAAGTGAAGCCCATCACAATATTATCCTCAAAACTGCATTCAAATCGGATAAGCCGTATCTGAGATTAGCGTGCACAAACATATAGACACACAGACAAACAGACAAAATGAAAAACATTGGGTTCTCTTGCGTGTATAAAAGCACCCCATTATGATTTTTAAACATATTTCCCATGCACAGTTTTATTATATGCATAGATCTGATTAAACAACTATGTACAAATAAAAATAAGAGTACTATATAATCTTGATGGGATTTGGTCTCGGAAAAAATATGTTTTGATGGATCTTTTAAATGGAACATAAAGCCCTTTGAATTTTTGTTAAACATAAAAGGAAATCCAACTGACTGCAGCATCAGAAGAAATAATCGCAATGGATGATTGTCACGGGACAACGTTGTTCCTCATTTACCGGGAACAACCTCTTAGTATGCTTCTACGTTATTTATGAGACAGAAGGAATACTATATCTGATTATTTTTTTATTTAAATTTTAATTACAATAATGAAAATCCTAAAATTAATTTAAAAAAAGCCTAACCTAAACAGTTTAAAGAGAATGCGTGCCCATGAAGCATGGTGCCTAGAACACCAACTGCATTCTCGCATTGAATAACGATCGCGATTCTCTACGCAAGATATGAACCAGCCCTGTTGTCACCGACGGCGTCGAGCAAATGTAGAGCTAATTGTTAGGTAATTAAATTTGAATAATAGCCACAATAAGCGTCTGTTGCAGATAAATGACGCTCCGGTGTGCCACGAGGGTAATAACTCTGTACCCATACAACTCTACCATACTAAAGGGTAAGTAGACTACTCTAGTTTCTCCTTTGCATATGAAGTAACCTGAGCATATGAGCATATTAACAAACCTTAAGTAACACATCCTTTAAAGCCAAGCGTACAAGTGTCGTTGCAGTCGAAAATAATTTTAATCTCAGTTTTGCTTTTAAACATGCTAGTATCTCTCGACGACCAGAGAATATTACACAGACAATAATAATAGACATTTTTATATACAATATTTGAAAGGTGGGAGAACTATAGTTCGACCGAGGAAGTACCACCGCCGCCCTCATAATCCGACGTAAAGCATTACTTTTGTTCCGGTTGGAGAGGTGCGGTTGCCGACTTCACTTTGAAGCGAGGCCACCATCTCAGTCCTCAGGAGCAACAACGCATCTACGTTCGAGCTCAGATAGGATTTCAGTCGTGTTTGTGATTGTACGTAGATGTCTGTGGACTGCGACTACTTAACATCAGGTAGTTTGCATGCCCGTTTGCTACTCTTCTCACATCAAGAAAAAAAACCCTCATATAATTTAAACTTAACTCAAACACAACTTCATCCCTCACTTTTCAACCTTATATGGTATTTTCTTTTTAGATTTAAAAGGGACCAAACGAGAACTATATTTTTCCACATAAAATGGGTTTTCCTAGTCTGTAAACAAAAGACAGAGTTTTGCGGTAACAAATATAAAAAGTCGAAGTACAGTCGAAAATACAGTCGAGTTGAGAACCTTTTTTTCGATGTCTGTTGAAAACAGAATAAATACGATCTGAAGTTCTCGACAGATGCACTGCTACCCTTGAGGATTAAGCTGGAGTCTCGCTAAGTATCTCCCCCTCACCACATCCTTAAAACAAGATCACAGTACACAGCAACGTTAAACAATGCTCTTGTAAAAATCTAATAGTTTTTTCCCGCGGTTTTGCTCAGGTACTAGTCCATTTTATAATATATTCCAGTAAAACATGCAGCCTTTCTTAGTACTCAATTACGTTACTTGAAGAACTTACGTATAAAATTTCGGAAGTTTAGGTTTATTGGTTCGACTGCACTTATCTCTAGTTCCGTCATTCAACATATACTCTTATAGACACATAAACACATACGCACACAAGCGTTTATGTGTGTGTGTGTGTGTGCATTTGAGGCAATCGAAATTATATTTTATGCACAATATACCAGATAAGTACTAAACTGTGCATAGGTAAGGGTGTAACCCTTTGCTCAGTGAGACATCAAAAATCTACATCTACAAATTATGTATAACATTATGTTGCATAATGGTAAAGCTTCACTTGCCTTAGTCTTATTTGTGTCTGGAATAAAAGCATCAAATAAGGATACAGCCCAGCTGCCACTGCCGCTTATGAACTTCTCAAACCAACTCAACGTAAAATATTTCTGCTGATTGCAATAGATTGCCTCGAGACAGTTAATCTGTGTTGTTTTTCAAAGCAAAATACAGCAGCACTGCAGTACTGCAGTAATGTAATAATAGGTGCGGCGATGATGCTGCCACAGATAGGCAGCTGGGAGTTATCCTAACAATACGATGAGTTTTATAATATTCTAAAATAGGGTACGATAAAATTGGTATCCATTTGCTTCCAACAAACATACCATATTATATTGATACATGAAATGCTTATCAAATATGAATTTCTGGCACCTAATACTTTTAATTGATGATTTTGATTTCGTATAATTCGGTAAATACACCGATAATGTATTCTAATACACCAAGTGAAGCGCCACCTTAAGCAAATGAGTTCGTGTTAACCCATCTACCCACTGATTCGGGAACTGGGGCTTGCGAATGAGATTGTATTGGTGTGGATGAGGTACGCAGCTTAAAATACAGAAAATAAGTATATAATTCTTACATAGCCTATCAATGTAGAAATATATTGTTTAATCTTTTGGGTGTCTTATATTTATTAAGTGGGGATTTTTTAATCGACCTTTAAAAAAGTTTTTATTTTTTTATTTGTAACAAAAGGTTTTAGCCTAATTTTCTACATAGGCATATATTTTTTATATTATTCAATTTCCTATAAAAAAAAAGAAATAGGCAAGAAGTTACTTGTCAAAAACCTTTTTTTTTAAATTGGACATAGTCAAATAAAACGGAATCTGTTGTTATTTTCACTATATTTAAATAAAGAATATAAATACAAGACAAAAGACGGCACCAGTAGCCTGACGGCACAAAAGTATTACGCCCTTCGCCACCAGCGCCGCCATGTTGGGTACCCTTATGCTTTATGAGATGAGAGAACCATAGTTCGATCGGGGAGGTACCACCGCTGTCCTCATAATCCGCCGTAAAGTATTACTTGTGTTTGGCCAGGTGCGATTGCCGGCTACACTTTGAACTAAGGCCACCACCTTAGTCCTCAGGAGTAGCAACGTATCAACGTTCGAGCTTAGATAGGATTTCAGTCGTGTTAGTAGTTGTACGTGGATGTATATGGGCTGCGACTACTTAACATCAGGTGGTTTGCAAGCTACTAAAATGCACATTAAACAAAAAAATTCGGCATAAGAGCATTATACCGTTTACCACCACAATTGTCACGATACCCATACGCCGTTTGCCACAACAGACGTTCCATTTCAATCAGATCAAAGATCAAGCTATAATTAATGGAGTAGTAATAGTAACAAAAGGAATCCATTTTACCGTCTTCGTAACTAGAACTTCACAATCACGACTCGCTGTACTAACTCATTGTTTATTTCCTTTATTCGCACTCAGAGCATTGTTTTGTTGCTTTATTTTCATGCTTAAGACGCTTGCAGTTACAAAGTTTAAGCTTCAAGAATGGATTCAGTTAAACCGACCACTCCGACAGATAAATTAGCATAAAGTAAACAAATATATATTGTAGGAGATAAGATTGTAGGAGGGAGAAACATAAACCACGCCTTTGTGTTATGAATATTTTTGTCGCTTTGACCGTTGTCATGGTAACGCTGTTCAGCTGTTTCTGGGTTGTATTTTTTTTTATTCTAGGGAGACAAGTTCTAGCACGGTGGACGGTTTTACGAGCAGAGTCCGTAGCCGCCCAATAAACAGTAGGTTCGGAGTGGGCCGCGACGCCATCGATGCTTTCTCTTGCATCGTTATATTTTAACTAGTATAGTGGTGTTACGTGAAGTGATTAATGTTAGCCGCGTGACTCATCCGGGAGGTGTTTGACTCCCTTGAGCGAAAGCCCTGGTAAAGAGGGAACCCTTGAGGCCCAAATAATCCCTACCCCTCTTCTCTCCCGCGTAGAGCTGAGAGTATCGCTGGATATGAGTAATGGAGTAGGAGTAAGACGTCCCCTATTTCCTTCGTTCGGTCGATCATAAAGGACACTGGTGTAATGAGATCGAGAACAACTTTTTTGTCTAATTTAGCTGTGTCCAAGACTTCGTCGGTGAAGATTGAATTAAATTGACATAACTTCTGTATGTGTAATCCGTTTTCAATGAGAAAACACTAAATATTAATTGAAACCTATCGCAATATAATCCTAAGAACTGCATTCAAATCGAATAAGCTGTTTTTGAGATTTGCGTGTACAAATATAGACAGACATATAGACAAACAGACAAAACTAAAATACATTGTTTTGGGTTCTGATTTTCAGGCACACGTCTATGATTTTTTAAATATATTTACCATGTACAGACAGCGATCAGTTACAGTTTTATTATATGTATAAATACTAAAACCAAAGGAAAGAGTGCCAATTTTATAAAGGGTTATATCGGCAGATGATAATTCTTTACCTGCGGTGAAGTGATATGTTATTATTATTAAAGTATTTGTTACTTAGACACAGGTAAAAATACACTTATCTGTTTTTTTCCAATATCAAAAAAAAGCGTATAACATTAAAAATAAATAGCATATTCTCTATTACGTGTGTGTGAAGGTGTTTTATTTTTGTTTATACCCTCCATATCCAATAAAGTATAAACACGAAATTGGTCGGATTCTCTACTAACGAACAATAACGGCGTTGCGTGTGGGATCCCGTAAAGCACAATGAATCTGGGATTTTCTTTATAACGCCGTTCGCTGTATTCGTTACCCGGGCGTCGTTACGTTACGTCATTGCGTTAGTATGGCCGGGTATTTCTAAATATTGTAAAACAAAAGTGCTCCGTCGCGTTCTGTTCACAATAAACTCAAAAAGAACAGGATGAATTTTCTCACAGTTTTCAACAACAGGTAGAGTGATTCCTGAGGAATGATTTGGCATATAATAAGTTTAGTTTTTTTTTGTAAATTGGGCGAGAAATTAAATAGTTAATTCAGTCGTCATTCGAAATAGATGTTTCTAATTGTTAGTTTTTGCAACAAGGTAATGATTGGATGCGCGTATGAAAGAAAAATTGAATTAAATATAAACCCTAATACCCTAATACCCGACCGAAGATGGGCCCGGTCGCTAGTTCATAATATACGGTAATAAGAATTTATTTTTAATGATTTTATAATTGCCGATTCTTTTTTGGTTACACGGATTGTGGTCACGACTAATCATGTTACTTAGAAAAGCATTAATCAGAAACATCCGTTACATAGTAATATGTATAAATTCCGCGATATACTATTCAAAATCATAGACAATTAATGTATGATATTATAGTACGGTATAGACAATTAATGTAACCTACAATGTTTATTTTATGCCTTTTTTGATGTCATAATTAAATATTGTAATGTGATGTCACAATATTCTTTGACACGAATTATATTAACATAATAAAATAATAATTAATGTTATTCGTTAAAATATTGATCTTAATACGAGTATACTAAATACTTTGTTATTATTTGTTTATGATGGTATGATGATTTCTGACAACGGTAATATAGAAATAAAGTTAAAATTTTGGTGAACATGTATCAGTTACAGTACGACTAGTTATTTAAATTCAATATTTATAAGTTCAGTACATACCGCTTCTTTGCTTCAATAACGTAACAAGTTTGAAAACTCAAGTTTTTATTTTATTTGATAATTGAAATCTCCGTGTT
>DWON01008057.1:0-12407 GCA_018251015.1 Phocides pigmalion okeechobee
CAAGAGTAGGAACGCATCCGCGTCCATACTTAAATAGAACTTCTGTTCTATTTGAGATTGGACGTGGTTGTCCATGGCATGCAGTGACCACTTAAAATGAGGTGGCCTGCATGCCCGTTTCTTACTCTTTCATAATAATAATAATAAAAAGAAAACTATTTTTTTTTTAATTCATCATTCTTAGATTTTTACTAGACGGGGAATTGAACCGGGATTCTTTTGTGTGCTAGACTGCTTTGGTTAAAAATTATTGAGATATACATACATAATCATTTTAAGATCAAATTTATTACTATTTTACTGACTATAAACATAGTTATTGAACATTGTTAGTGAACGTAGTTTAGCCTCTCCAAAATCAAACATTGCCAAAATCTGACTATAACATAGCACATTTTGTCGGTATTCTTTCAATTATTTTATTTGCTTCTATCATGAAAAGCTGTCTTCAATGCTCTTACAACTTTTTTCAATTACTGTCGGAAAGATCAATCTAACAAGCCGAACATAAAGTAACACTAGTCTCGTCAGTTCACGTCCTTTGAAACGTGGAAATCCCGATGGTACGATAGGCCACAATTCCCACAGCGCAAAACGATTGCAGTTTTACAAACAATGGCTACTCAACATTCAATGGAAACAGCTGACCGAGGATAGTTTGAAGGAGAAAAGCAGTTGCAGCGCTAGATAAATTATCAAGCGGGACAGCGTTCGAAATACTGAAGAGATTTAAGCGGCTTACGCATTGACCATCTAGCTAGTATTGCCGTACGTATCTTTTTCTATGTCCTTGTTACTTTGACATCTTTGACTACGGCATTTATACCGGGCCAGCTTTGTAGAAGGCGGCACTAAACTGGAGCTTATTTCTGTAGACTGAAGATGCGTCAACAATTTATTGAAATACTTTATTTTTAGCATCTGTGTATCATCTACGAATACGCAGACGTATTATCCGCCTTCAGTGTTGTAATACGTAAACACAGCACTTTTGTTCGCCCGTAATCCAGACAGTTTTGTACGTACAACACAGTTGTGTACATTGCAAGCGCGCCGCGCAATACATAGCAGTATTGTATCCAAGTAAAGTGTTATATGAAGTTATAACCGAGAATAGGTACATACGTCCAGGTCTTGGTAGTAATGAGTAATAGACGAGCGTTCATTTCTCAGCGACGCCTTTAAGTTTAACCGCCATCTGTCATCGCTGTCCCTTCGCGAGTGTATATAACGGTTCTGTCTCAAGTGTTATCTAGATGTGGTTGTGGGTGAACGACGTGAAATTTACTTTAGACTCAATGGCACCATCTACTTATGAAAATATAACGAAAAAATACGTTTGTGAAAATAAAACTTCAGTCGAATTTGGATTAGTTACAAAATGTAACCTTATGTCAATTTAGATTCAGTAACAATTTTATGGTATTTTGGAAAATTCTAACTGTTAGGTAGAGTCTCAACTTGATATCAATTGGAAATATACTATGACGTATTCTATGACGTCATTTAAACAAATCGACAAAAACAATGATCGTTAAAAAAACTGGTTTATTTTGTTTGAAGTGCGGTAAGTCTGAAAGTATTTATAACAAGTAAAGAAGTTACGTCTCCTGAAAATATAAACCTATAATTTAAGTAAAATGATTCTTCAGAAATACTAAAGAAATCTTCTGGATAAAAGTTGAGACGACTCACGGGCCGTAATGAGTAATGGACGAGCGTTCATTTCTCAGCGACGCTCTAAAGCCCACCCATCACTTGTCATCGTGTTCTCTCACGTCGTCTATAACGGCTTTATGAGTCAAGTTTTATCTAGACACTATGAGTGAGTGTGAAACGCTAAAATTTAGATAACGGCTGACTTAACTCGCTTTTTACTGGATTACTTCGGATGCACGTGTTTGAGTTATGTTTTTGTGAATGATGCATTGATTGGCGTTAGAGCTGCTAAATTAGGAACTTTGATCGATTTGTTCTTTAGAGTTATATATAGCATATTTGAAGTTTTATTTATTTGGGAAACAAACGATTACATAATTCGGTTAATAGGATATACCTATCGCAACATTTACATAGTTTTTATGTTGTGAGGATGCTTCTAATTACTATGTATTTGTCATTTTTTGTGCAACTGTTTTATTTTTGAAAATAAAAATTCATTTACATTCAATAATTAAGTTTTTCTTAACATTCAACCGTGTTTTTTTGTTTATTTATGTACAAAGAAAACAATTACAGAAGTAGTAAATTTAATAGTTCGTACAATGAATGGAGACTTGATTTGATAGAGCAAAGTTAAGCAAATAAAATTTAATTACCAAATTTCATTAATAAGTATGTATACGAGTATAAATATTTAACATATACACAAATATGCGATATGTTTAATCTGTTATATAGAAAAAACATAAATAAATACAGGTAATAATAGTCAAATGGTTATTGGAAATGATTCAAATATTTCTTACGTTTTTTCTTAACGTAAATTACAAAACTGTTGTTATGTCAAAATGTATAAAACATGCCCTCCCCCGGCTTTGAACCATAAACTAAAACCAATTTTGGGTAGCTTCTAAAAGTTTCGGCCGAAACTTAATTAGTTGCATGTTAACCCTTTGTCGTATTTTTTATAGTCTCTGGGTGGTGTTTTTTGTCGGTCTCTAACTGCCTTATTTTGCTATAAAATATTAATAAGTTTGTTTGTAACTAATTCTTTTAAAAGCTGTAACAGGCTAATCTAAAAATCTGGATTTTTTTTCGAAATCTTGGTATGTAATTTACATATTCTATAATATGATTCCTTTTTTCATTTGCCAGTAAGTATATTCATAATTTTAAAGTAATATCATCACGGATTTATACATTTGACTATGTAACGGGTACTCACGATGGACAATTTTTGATCGCTGATATTTCCCACCAATAACATGGCTCGTGGTCACGGTTAAACTGTACTACGAAACGAGTGTAATTTAACTATTTTTTTTTGTAAATATACATATAAATTGTTTTTATATACTTTATTTAATCTAGTTTTAAATATATTACGATTATTTAATTTTAAAGAATTCCATATTTTTAATGGTTTCTTTTAATAAATTGCTAACTATATGTATATACACATATATATACGCACACACACACACACGCGCGCTCTTGTGTATGTGTGTGTGTGTGTTTTTACTCATAAATCCTGACGAAGTCGCAGGTCGAACCTAGTCCATAAAAACCGATTATTTCTCAACTGCAGCCCATATGTGTACAGCCGTCTCGATTGCAATCTCGCTTTTGGTCTCACGGAATTTATCGCCTTCCACACACATCCTTAATTTTCACCGCCGTGACCGATAAGTGGATTTTTACAAATTACTTTTTTAAGATTCAGTATAATCGTAAAAAAACCAAACTCTTTTTTTATTATGAAAGAGTAAGAAACGGATATGCAGGCCACCTCAGGTTAAGTGGTCACTGCAGCTAACCACGTCCATTCTCAAATAGAACAGAAGTTCTATTTAAAGATGAACTAAGATGGTCGCCTCCAATAATGTGTACCGGGCAACCACACCTCCCCAACCGAACAACACAATCTATGAAGAATATGTTGCTTTACGGCGGGTTATGAGGGTAGAAGTGGTGTCGCCCCGGGCGAGCTCTAACGGTTCTACCACCTTGAAAACTCATTTTTATTACAGTCATTAATTGTTTAGGAAGTTGATGTCAACTATTTATTAACGCTAATTTTATTTTCGTCAGTTCAATGATAATTTTCCGTCGACTTGTTTCTTTATCCTTCGGCTTTTTCTGTCGGCTACCATTAGACAATAGGGCGCACAAAGCTGACGGAATTAATTTTATATTGTCATTTTGACAATAAATATATCTAAACACCTTAGATTACCATAAAATAATAGTTACAACAAATGTTTCTCTTATCCGACTAGAGATGTATGGCAAGGTTGGTAGTTTTTTATTCGTCTGCTTCCATGAATCCATCATCCAACGTAAAAATATTTTACATTAAAATATATATGAAACTTGGATGTTTTAATAAATAAAAAACAAACACAATTTATCATAACATATGTCATTTTATTAAGACTCATAAAATGTTCATTATACAATAAATAATTATTAATTATATTTAAATTAATTAGCAAATATGTATATTAAGGCATATTCAATGCTCAAGAAATGAAAAATTGAAAGTATATATTGTCACGCTTTCGTTCCATGCATGCATTTATATACGCTTCCTTCTTATATTGAAATAAATTGATGTAATTCTTTTATTTAAATAGGGTTCCGTACTAAAGGAGAAATATGAAGATTTGTAAAGTTAGAGGATTTGTTATGCGCTACTTTCGTATGGCCCGTTTCTCCAATTTATCAAAATTCCAATCATTTCGGGACCTGTTTGACTTATAGTCTGTCTGCCAGCCAGTGTTACTTACCTAGTTCTTAGACCCACGCTCAATACAAATGTTGTTTGAAAAAATATAAACAAAGGTATGAATATTTCATTTAAATTTTAAGATTTTCGGAGTTAGCTTAAATTGGGTGTTTTCTTTGTTTAAATTACTTTACCAACGTAACCAGTTATTCAAAGTTACTAAGCTAATGCTTGCTTTTATACACTTTGGTACATATTTTTATATGCTATTGTCAAAACATCGAAACTTAAACTTGGACACATGTTTTAAACTACAGATTAAGTTAGCAATGAATCTTTGCATAGTTTAAAAGGCGACAATTTCCGACTTCTGTACGCTTAGATATTTCAAACTACGCAACGGATTTTAATACAGTTTCCATCAATAGACAGTGTGATGCATATTACAGCAGAGAAAAACGACAGAAGTTTAAAGATTTTTAAAATGACGTCGTAAATACATCCCTAAGAATCCAGAATGAATGACGAGCATAAGATAATTTAACAAGACATTTTACAAGCGTTAAAAAAGAGTAAATATATATACACACGGAACCCATTTAAAAAACACAACTCTCTCTTAACATTTTTACCTGGGAGAATGCGGCCTGCCAGCAATTTCATACTTGATTGCTCTTTTTGTGCCTTACCTTAACGGTAAAAGCCTCGGGAGCTTTCGTTGCTCTGTCACTGCCATCTGATAAAGACACTCATAACGTAATCGATATGTCATAATTTAATCAATTAAAATTCCTAACAAGTAAAATGGAATCAGAAATGAGCGATCATTATCGGTAACTGACAATCGAAATTTTTGTACACATTATTTAAGAGAATTATCATTTTTTGTTTTTAATGGACCATGTGAACGAACGAATTTGTATTAAATTTACTTTATTTGAAGTAAGTGGACAAACTGCAGGTTTGCAAGGTAGTAGACTAACAGTTTTATCGGGGAGGTACCGCCGTCACTCCCATTATCCACCGTAAGGCAGTTCTTGTTTAATCAGTGGTGAGGTGAGCTTTGTAGCTACACTTATAAGTGACGAAGTGAAGGCGACCATCTCAGTCCTCAGGAGTAGAAACGCATCTCTGCACGATGTCAAGTAAAACTTTAGTGTTGTCTGAGGTTGGACATAGATGTTCCTGGGTCGCAGATATCTTTTAATATCAGATGGTATGCATGATTATTTGCTAATTTTCCAATATAAAAATAACTCCAGACGGCCTCGCTTCTACTTGCAATCGGCAACCACAATATAATACACAAAATATACTTTACATTTTCTGGAGGATATAAATTCTCAACAACATTATTACTAAAACAATGACCTAATTTCAGAAATGAAACGTAAGGAAAGTTGATCCTCAATTGGACATTTAAATCCTGCCATTTTTAACCGCGAATTATTTTGAGATAATTAATAGGCTCCCGCTGATTGCTTCCCCCGGTTTTAACCTTTCTAATTAATCCATACAAATTGTAGGCTCTATCGTACTTTTGATTACTTGCTTCCTTTTTCTCATTTTTGAGTTACTGTACATAAAAAAGAAATCTATGTGTATCTATATCTTTTGTGTATTCTATTCTGTCTATTATATCTATCTTGTATAGAAATAATAAAATTGTAACTGACCGCCGTTTGTACATGGGAGATTGATGAGAAAAACTATAATTAGGGGATTTTATTACACAATAGAACGCAAAACAATTGTTCTTGTTTTTATGTCTCTTTGTTTATCTATTTGTCTGTTTCTCTGTTTGTCCGTGCGTTTGTGCACGCTAATATCAGAAACAGTCTAACTAATTTCGGTGCGGTTTTCACTAATATATTGTAATTAACTTCACTTAAAATATTGTGTTCCTTATTTTAATCGGTACATTAATGAAAAGTTATATCATTTTAAAGGCTACGGTTGTACACGCAAGTGACATGTGCTCGATGAGGGCGTCGTGCTAAAATACCAGTTGCTTTTATTTCGGGATCCTGGTGTCCACAAGCACAGATAGAGGCTACCGAGGGGTTTTTAGTAGGTGAAATCCCACATAACCCTGAATCGTAACGACACCGGGTACTTTTGAAAAGACCGTGAAAAAAGATAGAAGTTTCTATTGAGGGTCTATAATATTTACAAGGAGATGAGAACTGTATAATTAAGTTTTTTCTTCTTGACAAAAAATGTTTAAGCAATAATTGTTTGTGGTGTAGATAAATACATAAATTGTTAGCATAATCTTGTTTAATACCTGTTTCATAGTTAGGTGTTGGAACAAGGAATTATGATCGTGTTAAGGCGCAAATCCCTCGGTTTCCCCCAGCCATAATTTATCGCTAACTTCACCGCACCTTTCAACCACGGTGTGCCATAGGAATATAATTGATAATGATTAGGTTAATTACTAAGATTTGCAAGTTACATCCATAATCATTTGTGGATATAGTTGATTCAATGAGATGTATGTTCCAGACAATAATTGTTATATGTAGGCAGTTGATCAAATTGCGGTAGCCAATGGAAAATTAGACATCTTTAGTACTAATTGAAATGCCAATATTACTATTATGCCAGACGTAACAAGTCCTAGTTTGCTCTGTTTATTTCCGAAAATTATAATTTATTCTAATAGAAGTTCTAAAATTATGTACTAATCTGATATGCAGGTGTTCCAGGTTTGATCTACAACGTGGATTCTTTAAAAGCATACAGAACTCGTGATACCTTAGTTAGTCATATGTGGCAAGTGAAGTGAGATCTATAATTAATCTATAATTGCAACTATTTTAGAGGGGGAGAACTATAGTTCGACTGAGGAGGTACCACCGCCGCCCTCATAATCCGCCGTATAGCATTGCTTGTGTTTCGATTGGAGATGTGCGGTTGCCGGCTACACTTTGAAGCGAGACGACCATATTAGTCCTCAGGAGTAGTAACGTATCTACGTTCGAGCTCAAATAGGATTTCAATCGTATTTCTGGTTGTACGTGAATGTCTATGGGCTGCGACTACTTAACATCAGATGGTTTGCTTGCATGCATGCATGTTATAAGATCTGCGTAAAGTCGCTCTGTTGGCAAAATTTTAATTTCATCACGCTGAGTACAGACGACAATGTAATACATATTACGGTGTATGTGGTCGTCATTCAAGGCACAGACAACCTTAGAAAGAGCGCCTTTCTTCGACAATTCCCTGTATATTCACCTTTTCTTGGGATCGCTTGTAGGCACCGAAGTATCTATTTGAGGACTTGTTTCATCAAAGTCAAGTAAATAGAAGCGATTTTAATAATATTTTAGCGAAGTACCGTCATAAGTAATATTTCGTATTGTTACTAGCACTTAGATAGTCTTGGGCCTAGTTCTTGCAGATAAACTGAAAAATGGATAAAGTTAAGCGACATCAAGCGTGGTCAGGAATTGGATGGGTGACCACTAGTATAAAAAATCATACACATTTCTATGGTTGAAATGGCATTACGCAGTCAGATCCGTTTGTTACATTTGGATAGTTACAATTGTATCCAATATGGATTGTAACCACATAAAATTTTAACAGAATGTTGTGGTCGCCTATAAATGCACGTAGTTTAGATTGTTTGTGTAAGACTTGTATATGACTGTGTATCTTAAATAAATTAAAAGCAGTCGTTACAATTCGTTAGAGGCATATTCGCAATATAAATACATTCGATACTAATTTAGACTGTGACACATAAAACCTATACCTACTGTTATCTACGTAATAATTTTAAAATTAACAATAAAAGAAAAGAAACGAAATTATTTAGTGTAAAAGTTCTATTCATTCACATCTTAAATACATTAGATTATCTTGATAGAGTAATTATTATATTTTTGATATAGAATTTTCACAATGAATTTTTGCTTAGATTAAAATTTTATAACAAATCCAACCGCGTATTTACGGTTTATACGAGTGTTGTATTTATTTTTTCTTTTTACGTTTAATACAAATGCCATTTTTACATGTGTTACAAATAACTAACATTGTAATGAACATTCGGAACCTGTCAAAATTTGTACATTTCATCGTTTTGTCGTTTTTCGCTTCCCTCTTACAATGAAACTGGTCGGCAAACATATTGTTATGCAAGCGTCGTCCCTCTTTACTCATCCGTCCGCCGTCAATGCACCATCGCTATCAAGAATTTGTTCACGCTCGACTTCCTATCTCTATGCATTGCCACTATCTCCTTTATGACCAATTTGCAGTAGACCACGAGTCAGGTGCGAATTTCGTCAATCATTTTTCCTCCAGCCATAACTCGTAACGTGAAGTCGCGTAATCGACTGCGATGGGATTAACACTTTCCCTGTGGCTGACATTGCTGGGTTACGAGGCGTAATGCTTTTGCAACTTACACCTGTGTTACACATACAAATCTGTGGATTACGAGCGAACAAAAGTGACGTATTTACGTCGGCGTTACAAAACTGGGGGCGGATTTTTGTATTCATAGATAATACAAATACAATATTTCAGTGAATTGTTGGTGCATCTTCACGCACCATGCTTCAGTCTATAAAAATAAGCTCCAGTTTAGTGCCACCTCCCGCAATGCTAACTCGATTTAATATGAGTGCAGTCAAAGTGCTAACAACTATGGCGGCAGAAAAATATTTCTTTTACGTGCGTAGGACTCCAACTCTGCTCATCCCACGCACTAAGCCTCAGCTGACGTCACGAGCCTTCATGATAAAGGCATAAAGCATTTTACGAGTTATTGTTTGAGAGTATAAAAGTAGATATGAAGGTAGGGCCTATATTTGTAAAGCATTGAATAATACTAATAATCGTTTATTTTCACATGACTACTATTACTTGAAAAAATTACATATTTAATTTATTGTTATTCTTATATTGATGAGGCTGGAGCCTGATGCCTAAACCGAGCTTTATTGCCTTGTAACATTGAATCAATTAATCCTTTTAAATACCCAAGCTTTCAAAGTATAAACAGGTAATAGAAAGTTTAACAGAAGAGGCACCACCGTTGCTCTCATAATGCGCTGTAAGGAGTCTTTGGGGGACACTCTTTCGTTTGGAGAGGTGTATTTACCGGTTCCACTTAAAACCGCGGCGAGTTTAATTCTTAGGAATAGCAACGCATATACCCACAAGCTTAGACAGGACATGATTACAATCCATGCAATTGCTTCAACTTATCGGCAATCAAAAATCGTTAATAATAACTATCCGTTACATAGTAAAATGTATATATTCTGCGATAATATTGGTTTAAAATCTTATGTTTCGTGGAAGTCCAATGGCTGCTACTCACTTAGTCAGGTACTTCACATCATCTCCTTACACAGAAAACTAACCCGAATATGATTCAAATCTTTCAACAATTCAATTCAGTTCGCTATAAACTATTAAACATTAAATTTCGTTCCATGCATTTGATATGAACAAGCCTGCTAAGTAATCTATTCTTCGTGTCAATTCCAATTACTTTTAAGACGACCAAAGCGTGATATTATATTTATAACTTCCTTGTGTTACGAAGCTGCAATTCGGTTGCGTGGTAAGGTCGTGACACACGATAGCGGTGATAAGCTTTCATGTGCCCGGCAGCGAAGTATTTTGTATTGTTAAACTTATCGTCTACTATCAGAAACTGATTGATTTATTGTGTTCTACTGTTATTTTGTATCGTATTTTGGGAAGCGATAAGTGAAATTCCAATTTTGATTTACATTCTGTGCCAGAGCCACGGCTATTGTCTTGTTTTTCTTTTGGTTATAACAGTATCACTCTTTCCATTACCATGAAATTTATAGCCCATAAGTACGAGAATATTGTCTCTAAAACCTCTCTGTTTCTATAATCATAAAGTCTATGTATGTATGTATTTATTCTAACATCAACATTAAAGTTCATTTTATCAAATGTGCTCGCTACATTTTGGTCGTTAGGGTTTGTTAAGTTTGATGTTTGCTTTCAAGCAATTTGAAATAAGATAGACATGCAACACTGTACGTTAATTCAATGTTATAAATAAATTAAAAAACAATATACAAGTACTACGATCATTTTATTATCTTTTATTGTATGTAACGCAAAACGTTTTCCCATGTATTTTTTTATGTGAGAAGAGAACGAGATGGTAAGTAGTGCAGCCCATAGACATCTATGTATGTACGAGTACAATCGCAAACACGACCGAAATCCTATCTGAGCTCGAACATAGATGCGTTGTTACTCCTGAGCACTAAGATGGTCGCCTCGCTTGAAAGTGTAGCCGGCAACTACACCTCTCCAACCGAAACACAAGTAATGCTTTACGATGTATTATCCAATAATATTCTGTAAATTGGCCTTTTGAGCGCACTGACGTTATATTTGTTGAGTATAATACATATTTTATATTTTTACATTCCCTACGTGTTCGTTATTTTATTATATTACTGAAATTTAAAATAAAACAAACTGTTTCAAAATAAGTATCTATTCATACATGTTCCTCATGTATTGTGTTTCGGTTGGGGAGGTGTGGTTGCCGGATACATATTATTGGAGGCGACCATCTTAGTCCTCAAGAGTAGGAACTCATCAGCATCCATCCTTAAATAGAATTTCTGTTCTATTTGAAATTGGACTAGGTTGTCTATGGACTGCAGTGACCACTTAACATCAGGTGGCCTGCATGCCTATTTCTTACTCTTTCATTATAAAAAAAATTACATAACTTACATTAAATTAATCTCATTAATTTTTAAAGTCACCTTAACCAACATACATTGATCTCAATCATCACAGTATTACTAAAATAATACATTTATGTTTATTCATTCTTTATTAAGTAAAGATTCTTAGAGTATAACTAAGTAAACATACTTTGTGGACTCTATGCATATAAAATTTGATATCCTCCTCTATTTAAGGATGTCATGTGCATTCTGTTACTACGGGCTGGTGTTGATGACGACGGAGCTGTTCGAGACGGACGCGGACGGCGCGCCCGAGTCGTGCGCAGCCGACTGCCGCCCGCTGCAGACCACCGACTACATGGACTTGTTGTGGACCACGCTGGCAGAGTTCCCAGGTCTCATCCACTTACAAAGGCTATGTTAAAAACAATTTCATGGCATTTACGTTTACACTGCCGTGTAATGCGCGGCGCAACGTGCTTGGGGCTTGTACACACCAGTAAGATTTACGGTTGTTCGTAAAAATCTGTATGAATAATGGGCAAACAAAAACGCTGTGTTTACGTCAGCGCTACAAGAACGGGAGCGGCCATTATGTCTGAGTATTCGTAGATGATACGCAGATACTAAAAAATACAATATTTGAGTGAATTATCGGCGCATCTTCGATCTAGAGAAATAAACTCCAGTTTAGTGTCGCCTTCCGCAACACTGATCCGATCTAATATATAAGCGCCGCAGTGAAAGTTAAAGTAAATCAGATGTAGATATATGTTTAAGGTATGTACTTTATATGGTGATACCACTACATAAATTTTCTTGTTGTTTGTTTTTAGGAATATTTGCAACAATATTTATTATTGAAAAATTTGGTCGCAAGAAAACTATGGCATCCCAGTTTGTGATTTTCGCTATCTGCATCTGCGTTTTAATATATAATGGAAAGTAAGTGGGAATAAACTATTAACTACTATTCATAATTATATATGTATATGCAAATTCATGCTGAATTTCTACAAAACGAAATATACACATGAAGTCTTAAAAATAAATTGATTATACGTTAATACTAATAAATCATTGCATATTTAACACCTTGAAAATACCACTCAGGCAGATAATTATACATTTTATCTCAATCAGGTTTCCTTAAAAATTACAATATTTTTATGTAAGGTTCAGTCTCTGAAAAGGTTTAACAACTACCATCTATGAAACAAAGAACTTTTTTTTTTATTGCGAAAGAGTAAGAAACGGGCATGCAGGCCACCTGATGTTAAGTGATCACTGCAGCCCATGGA
>DWON01008058.1:0-12407 GCA_018251015.1 Phocides pigmalion okeechobee
CCCGCCGTAAAGCAACATGTTCTTCATGTATTGTGTTTCGGTTGGGGAGGTGTGGTTGCCGGATACACATTATTAGATGCGAAAATCTTAGTCCTCAAGAGTAGGAACGCATCGGCGTTCATCCTTAAATAGAACTTCTGTTCTATTTGACTTTGGACATGGTTGTCAATGGGCTGCAGTGACCACTTTACATCAGGTGGCCTGCATGCTCGTTTCTTACTCTTTCAGAATAAAAAAAAAAACTATTATGAATATCCTTATAAATGAAATGGGCATCTCAGTCATCTAGCTTATCAATGCCCCTACAGCAGTCTTCATATTACCTCAGATAGGCCTACAGTCTTATTTTTGGTTGTATTTAGATGTCTACTGGTTGCAATGACTATTAACATGAGGCTACTTGGCACATTAAAAAAATTATAACATCATGTCATGCAAATGTCATGAATTATTCCATGACATGTTATGACAATGTTGGAGTATGTAAGTGTACAGAGGGTTAAATAATTTAGGTCAGTGGCTGCTACAGTTTGTGAATATCTATGTTCAAATGACACTGATTGTGGAGATATATTGCTACTCTTGTGGACTAAGATGGCCACCTCATTTGTATTTGTATCTGTATATAGAAATAAATATAGCAGGCCTTTATGCCACCTAAAAATGAACCACAATAATTTCTTTAAAATGGATTGTGAAGGTGGCAGTGCTTCCTCTTGTTGAAATATAATTGTATCAGTTATAAAATGTTATTTTAACGATGTAGTGTAGAAATTTGTTCCACCATCAAAATAAAAGTGTAGAACAGCACATTCCAATTAAGTCAGCATTTACGCTTTCTAAATGATATTGTCATGTACTTATGGATCATGTAACACAATTACTATGTAATGTGACAACAAATAAATATATTCTATACATAACAGTATTATCTACAGCTAAAGTGACCTCTAAATTTGCAACTGGACTGGAGTGTTGAGATGAGTCATTTGAATATAAATTTTAACTTCTGGCGGCACAACTGATATTTGACAACCAAATTTCATGTGTGCTCTATACATATATTATACTAGCTTTTGCCTACCGCTCTGGTTGTGCCGAGGTCAATATATAGTATATTCCAGTAAGTCATACAGCTTTGTTTTTATTTTATACATACAAAATTTCATTTCCTATTTAAGCCCCTTAGGAGTGAAATTTTCAAAATGACTCTTAGTCTTGCAAAATATTACAATTGTAGGTTCAGCATGTTCGGTATAAATTTCAGTGTCAGACACCCACCCTGCTCTTTTATCCATATATAATATATGTAGTACTAAGCATAAAACTCGTAATGTTGTATGTTTTCCTTGACTTTTAATACACATTTAGATTGATAAATCTTTTCTATGCAAATTACTCAAACCTTTACACCTCCACTCCAGCCTTCAGTTACAATATAAAATTCATAAAACTTAATAACAAATACAAAAAAATAATACATTGTTGTTATCTTTGAGGAAATTGGTTTGCTGATTAAGCTTGTATTGTTATAAGTGAATAACAACCATTATCCATGATATTACATAATTTTTTATGTTAAATTGTATATTCTCGCTATATATTCTGATGGTAATAAGCTGCAACTAGAGTTAACTGTAATGAATAAATAGAAGTGTTAATTACCCTTTAGATATAGAAATAATGGACTTTTTAAAGCAATATTGGGCATAGTTCCTAACAATGAGAAATATACAGCCATAGTACACCATCCTGGTCAAGTGTGACAAGCTTTTTCCATTTTTGAGACCTTTATACAGTTTTTCTTACTGTTTTCTGTTGCTGTTCAAGCATGTGGTAACTGATTTGTTTTATCCACAAAAATAGAAAGAGATGTGATTTGAGCCTGAGACCACCCTTATAAAAGGCCAGTATAATTACTTAATATAAATTCTTAGTGATGAAATGGGTGAATGTTATTGACTAAATTTCATACATGTTTCCTTGAATCATTTTCTTTCCATCCTCATACTCATTCCATCTTCATAGCACTTGTTAAACCTTATCGAAGAGCTATGGGTGAGTTGAAAAACCTAAGACTACTGGCCACTGATCAAGTATCTCCATCAATCCGCATATACAGTACACATGGTGCAGTAGGCTCCAGCGTTACTGATTCGTGTCAACAGTAGGATTTAAAAGAGGTCACATTGGCGACTCAAAAACCTTCGACTGATGGCCACTAACCATCTCCGCCTTCATAATCCGCCGTAAAACATTACTCGTGTTTCGGTTGGAGAGGTGCAGTTGCCGGCTACACTTTGAAGCGAGGCAACCATCGTCAGGAGTAGCAAGGTATCTACGTTCGAGCTTAGACAAGATTTTGGTCGTGTTTGAGGTTGTATGTGGATGTCAACTGGTTTCCTACTCACTTCTCACATAAAATAAAACAAGTATCTTCAACAATCTTGCAATACACATGATGGACCATACTCCTGGTCTCCCCCAGTTTTGGTCCGTGCTCAACGGTAGGAAGTAAAAAACATAGCAATCTTTTTTAACAGCTTTAAGGGAAGTCCCATAAGGAAGTTTGTTGTAAATAAAAACTAAAGCAATAATTTTGACATGGCGTGTCGAAGCGGCCATATGTTCTGGACATACGATCTGATAAAAATACCACGCATGGTAAATTACATTTTTGTCTGTTTGTACCACGAATATTGAATGATCTTTAAAATACTGTCTTTTTGATTTATCAAACCGGATATATTTTATGTAGTACTTACTACTAGGACTCGTCTGATCAACTCAAGGAATAATAGGTTAGAATAGGGATAGGTTACATTATAAAAGGACTACGATCTTTTGGTCACAATTTTCTCGCGCAGACGTATATATTTTTTCAAACCCTATTTTAGTCCCTTAAGGGTGGAATTTCCCAAATTCGTTTTTTGTTGCCCACTTACTCTACGTAAAGACCCTATCTGCAAAATTTCAGGATTCCAGGTTCATTCGTTGTGTCTGTGCATAAACCTCTGAGTATTGCACCTCATTCAGTCGGTACACAACAGTTATTCTTTTATATACATATTCGGTTGGAGGAATAAAGCTTCCGGCTACACTTGCTCGACGCGACCACCTTAGTCTGCAACCGTAACAACCTATTGAAGACCAATCTGTAACAGAACTTCAGTCATGTTTGTTACCACCATTACGTATTGTTGTTAGTGGTGGTGGATAGTTATTGAAATGATCACAAACACGAATATGGATTGTTTCAATCTTACCTTTCCTATCCATTAGCGTCTCAAATTTTGAATATTAACAAACGTTCTGTTGTGAGAACTACACAAATTGCAACGTTTCGTAATGATAAGACAATTAAAAGTGCGTGCAACTCAAATCCGTCGAGCTTTTGCATAAGAACCTACGTAGCGCAGCGTTTACCATATCGCTCTGACAAGCAAAATGTTTCGGGTTCGTTTCTCAGACAGACAGGCCAGGCGGATATCTCAATGATTATACATTGATTTCTGTTCTAGGGGTTGGGTATTTTTGAACTCATCTTTGTGTCTATGGCACATACGGCACTGGGTACCTTAGTGTGTGTGTTTATCTGTGTACAAATCTAAATCAAAATTAAAATTAAAATAGAAAGATGAAGGAAAGCGTTATTCATTTATTTATAATCAGATAAATGTCTACGTAATACAAACATTTTTAAAAATAACCGATGTCGTGGGCGGATGTCACATGCAATAAATCTGTAACTACAACAGAAAGTAATATAATAATTTCGGACACATGTTGATAAAAACACATGTTTTTGACATTCAATCTGCTAGAAACATATGCTTATTTTATTGTTAATTGTGATTGCAGCGAACACGATAAACGGGCGGACAGCGCCGCTTCCTGTGTTATCTGTGTGACAGCTCCGCCGGAAAAGAAATTATAACTCTGTAATCTGCCTTTAGTCGAACAAAGATTCATCCCTTTATAGTTGAAATAAAGACTTCAGATGCTATACCATATTACCTTATACAAAATTATCGAATTTGAAAAAATATTGGTACGCATTAAATTGACGAAAATTTAGTATTATGTATATTTTTCAATTGAAGAATTCAAATAAATTAAAAAATTGGCATCGTCTACGACGTCATATTCTTGATCAGACTATTCCAAAGAACCATCAAATTCCGGGGCGGCTTATAGAGTCATAAATACACAAAATATTCATTAAAATCCAAGCCAATCCAATATCAAACCATTAAAGTGAAAAATTTTGAATACATGCACACTGGAATTGTAAATATGAATGCATTTGTAACTATGTGATTAGTATTTTATTTATTTGGTTTAAAATATACATATACAGTTGTTTTTCGTTCACACTCCATGTGAAACTATACATTGATATTATGTTCTTAAAACCGCTATCGTGAAATCCGCCCACTGACAAAAATATAAACAATAGATATCACTAAACCGGAAACCGGAGACAACGTCAAAATTATATTATTATTGCAATTAAAATAATTAAGGTATTGCACTGACATTTTAAACTTGTCTCGTGAAGAAGGGTTTTCAATCTGAAAATATAAATAAGTTGCCAAATTATAAATCATAAAATCTTAATCTAAGGGTAAAAAATTACTCGTTGCATCGGCAGGAATCAATGAAACAATTTATGAAATACGTTTTAACTACACAAGGTCACGCCACAGCTAGTTAATAAGAAATAACTCTTGTAAAGAAAAAGTATATCTAAAATATGAAATAAAAAAACAGTCGCTTATGTATTTCTTGCCAATTCCTCGTTGGCAAGCAACGGAGCACATTAGGCCCCCAAACGGGGTTAGCTGACGTGGCGGGGAAACCCGGCGCCAAGTCTAGTCGTAACTGGGGTTGAGTCGCCTTAACTGTTACGGGGTTCTAAAGGACTTTACCCTCTTTACTTCCTGTTCATCTGTCGGTGGTAAATCTTTCCTACAATTCCTTAATTCCTAGCTCGCGCAAAATAAAATATAAAATTTCAAATAATCTTTCAATTTCCATTTTACCCGATTTAGAGTAGAAACATTTCTGGTATTCCTTACTCAGTGCTTACTTACTTGCTGTATTGTTTTACAACCCAACAAACCTTTGTGCAAAATTTAACAATTTTAGGTTCAACTATTTTGACTGTACGGTGATCTCCAAATCTGTTAGTCAACTTACTCTTCTCTCTCTATATAATATATTCATTTAATAAATTGTTAAAAGTTGCACCTACTTAAAAACTCTATAATTTTACTAATATTATTAATGTGATCTGTTTTTTATTACTATTTGATATTTTAACGATATTACTCATTCAAACGAAATAAGCTATATTTTCTAAGTACTTCTGCGTATCGTTAAAACACAGAAATGAATTCGCGAGTAACAACTGTTCAATACATATATCGAAACTGCCGTAAACTGAATGTAGTCAACAAAGTGTAGTTAGGTCACCTAAACTTTGCAACGTGTTAGATAATGAGTCAGTATGCCTAGGAATTATAGGTATTACCACACTTGGTATAAATATCCTGTTTTAAAATTGTTATATACATACATGCTATTATATACATATGTATATATGTAGTGTAATGACATAAATTGTATATATTTACTGTAAACCCATGATAATTGGTGTTTCACAGTAAAACTATCTGAGGTTATAATGATTTTAAGCTGACCGTCATTATTTTCCCCGTTTGGCTAGTGTTAATGGCGATTAGGAAATAAATACCCTAAAAACTTAAACAGAAATGGTTTTAAGTTTTGTCAGTTTATGTGAATCATAAATTGTACAAATTTCAGTGCGATGTGATGTGTAGTGACATAGAACGCAAAAAAAACAACTAGACATAGGGTTGATAAATTAATCTATTACTAGCATACGTTAATACCTGTCAACAGATTCTCTTCACCACCGCAGTTAAGCCGTGACTACGAACCGTACAACTGGTTGGAAACATTGGCAATTAACAATCGTAAATCGTTCGTAGCTGTTACATAGTAAAACATCCTGAAGTTGTCTACATTGTGATAATGGAAACTCCCGATGAAATTTAATTAGCGATTATTGAGATCGAGAGCGTTTTTAGGAGTGTTGCCCCAACCAATGAAGAGAATCGATAATCTGAAGTAAAAACAATATATAAGCTATCTGTAGTATCAATATATCAGTTTAGTAAGATACTTTAGTAACCATAATGTACTTTCGGTAATTGTCAGGCCGTAGAACTAAATATCAACTGGAGAGGTCACCTTCAAAATCTGCCTAGAAACAACCGATATATTTAGATTGAAGGTACGATTACAGGAATTGGTAAGGTGGTAGAGCCCTTAGAGCTCGCCCGGGGTGGTGCCACCGCCACTGTCATAACCCGCCGTAAAGCAACATGTCCTTCATGTATTGTGTTTCGGTTGGGGAGGTTTGGTTGCCGGATACACATTATTGGAGGCACATTATCTGAGGATGCATCTACATGCATCTTCAGATAGACTTCTTTTCTGTTTAAAGTTCTGTAGATATCCATGGGCTGTAATAACTAAACAACTTTAGATCTTCTACGTGTTTTTTGTTCTACTTACATAAAAAGACACCAATTCTCGCAATACATAAGTCAGAAGCAAACGTTACAATGTGCCTAAACCCTGGGTAAACGTTACTGCCGTCATGGCAGTAACGTCAAAAGCGAACATCAAAGAATCCTGAAAAACACGTTGTTTGAGCCAATATAAACATGAATATAACATAAACTTCCTTCCTTTGGTACAAACTAGCGGTAGTCACTTCACCCATGAATGTTTCGAAGCGACTATAAAATGTATAGCAATTCAATTTTACCAATGACTGATTCAAAAAAGTGCCGAGAGATTTTTTTTACCTCCGGCTTTTTTCTCCCGGTCAATCTAAGCCATCAGGGCGCTCAAAGCCGATGTACTGATATGACATTGTATCTTTGATATTCATTAAGTGTATTTATAATGAAATAAAATATTTAAATTATAAATTGTTTCAATAGTTATTCTTCTATTCTAATGTTATCTGCATAATTTCAGTATTCTAGGTTCAGTTGTGCGTTAATCTCTGGGACAGTGAGCCAGAGCGTCTTTTATATATACAAGAAAAAGGTCCTTTATGTATATTGATATGTGATAAGCATGTTTTTATTAACACGGACACTCTCATAGTAGATCGGGTCGGTGTTGCGGGAGGGGGCACTTAACTGGAACATATTTTTCTAGACTGACTTCACTGAAATATTGTATTATTAGTATCTGTGTATCATCTGCGAATACATAGACGTAATTTCCACCTCTAGCCTTGTAGCGCCAACGTTAACACATCACTTTTGTTTCGCCCGTAATCCGTACAGAATTGTACGTACAACACAGGTGTTTACAAGCCGCAAACGCGTTGTGCCACGGTACACACAGCAGTGTCCAACGTTGCAGGGAAAGTGTTAAATAGATGAAATTGTCCTATTACCTATGCTTTCTACGTAATGAGACTTATAAAAGTGGCACCAAAATCGAGGTTCTTTAAATGAGAAGGTTATAGACTAAAGCAATAATATCATTACTGTCTGTCTGAACTTGACCCAATTGACGGATAATGGTCATTGCGGTTACTGTAATAGTTGTTTTATGTCTGCCATAATGTCATCATACTGTGAGTACTTGTGTATGATCACGTGATAAACGTGGTCATTTTTTGTCAGGTATTCTAGAAAGAGAGAGAGATATTTTTCGATAGAAGACGTTTCTTTTATATATTATAATAATAATACGACTATATTTAGATGCCTTCGTTGTTACTCCTGAGGACTGAAATAGTCGAATCGCTTATGAGTCTAGCCGACAACCGCACTACGATCTAAGACACAAGTACTGCTTTATGACATATTATGGGGGCGGTGGTACCTCCCCATTCAAATTGTTGTTGTACAACCTACCGCTGTAACAGTAATAGTCTAGGGGTTAAGATATCAGTCTTTTCAGAGGGGGCCGGGGTTCGCATTCATGGCACCACTGAGATTAGAAATAATTTTCATTTGTTTTGTCGATGAAGGTAAATAAAGAAGAAACCTGTAGCTCCG
This sequence comes from Phocides pigmalion okeechobee, assembly GCA_018251015.1. Lineage (NCBI taxonomy): Eukaryota > Metazoa > Arthropoda > Insecta > Lepidoptera > Hesperiidae > Phocides > Phocides pigmalion. The sequence goes on from DWON01008058.1 coordinate 8,118, forward strand.
AGAGTTCTTCATAAATTATAGTCGAGTTTCGTGGGTGAACATTGGTGTTTATTATATGAGTATTTTATTACGCAATGGGTATATTTAAAAGAGGAAGGTGACTGATAGGCCCAGAGATCAACGCACAGCCGAAACGTTGAACTTAGGATCCTGAAATTTAGCAAATAGATTTTTTTTGTATGTAGCGTATGTGAATAATAAAAAAGATTTTTAGAAATTCTATCCTTAAGGATATCCTTTTGTGTGATTTTTAATCTTTTTACAGATTTGCTTGAAAACTTTAAAAAAGTGCTATATGATTTATTTACAATGCATTGTGATATAGAATTTGTGCAAGCAAAGCCGCAAGCTAGATCATAATATAAATCTCATGATCTCAGAAAAACTTCGTAGAAAGCTGACTACAGTCAATAGTACACTTTGATCAGAAATATCGAAAATCCCACGTGTCCGAAGGGAATTCTGCAAATGATAGATATTTTTGCAACTTGTATTGTAATATTTTAATGTATACCTGTCAATAGTACAGTTATAGGTCCAAATTCTCACACGTCATATACAATATTCTAAAGAATTCGGCTAGCGTTCTTGGCACGGTACGGACGCCCTTTAGATTGTTTAGGTTAGGCTTTTATTATAATTACATTTAAGATTTTCATTACTGTAATGAAAATGTAAATAACCAGATAGACTTAACATTATTTATTAGCATATTTAATTTAAAACATATCATAAATGTATCTTTTAATCTAGAATTTTAAAGTAATGTTATCGCGGAATTTATACATTTTAGTATGGAACTCATAATTAATGTTTTCATCGTCGAAGTTTTAATAACTTATACGAGTATTTATATAAATAAAAATAATTTTATGTGTGGGGAACGACAGGACCTCTACAAAGAGGTCGCACGCAGCACGCAAAAAGTACTGGATGTGTGTGTGTCTGTGTGTAAGTGTGTATTTTTTAGTTTCACATCTTAGACAGTTAGTATTTATCTAAAAAAGTAAAAGATATCTTTAATAAATGTAATAATATTACAGTTTTAAAGAAATAACTAGTTTTTAAGTACTCGCTAAAACATATCTGTTTTTTTATCATGGAAAATTGAACAAGCGGTGTGGTGTTAATATGATGAAAGAAGCAGACGATGTCGCAGGTATCGACCAGTTCAATTTCATGCAAAGTATTATCGGACCGTTCAAGTTTCACTTACACGGGCGTTACATTAAAAAAATATATTACTTTAAAGACTGTGTAACAGCAATAGATTTTCATGAATGTTTTGCACTCGGACGGAAACTTGTAAAATATTTCAGAGATGAAGAGATGTTAACTATTACGTCTTTACATAGTGGATCGGCTCACTTAAATATGAGGCGACCATCTTAGTAGGAGTCTTCCACCATTACCACCTTAGTTAGTGCCTTAGGAGTGTTTGTAATCAACTTCAAGTAGGACTCCTTAGTCTATGTATTGTTGGTTACTGTTGGTTAGGTGCTCCTAGGTCGCAGTGACCGCGTACCACTTATTAGGTGTTTGTTACTCGTTTGCTACCTCAATTACATATAAAAGTTACTCAGTTTTAGGTAAAATTAAAATCATTCCCTAGTCATATCGCACATTCAAACAACCTATTATCTGTTCCCCGCCAACAGTGTGGGGTCTAAAAATCAATAAATAGCGTCTAGAAAGAGATGACTCGTATTGAATGTCCAATTTATTTTCACTGGAAGTTGATACAAGCTTATATTAAAAAGGTGCGACTACCTGCGACATCGTTCACGCGGACTTAAATTTTCACGTTTTTTTTTTTTTCAATTTTTCTAATAACAAGAAGTCATGTACTCACACCAGTCACTTTCAAATTTACATAACTTATTTATTTATAGACCGATTCAAAAGATAAGTGAAACTAACTGCAATACATAAGAGAAAACCGAACCGAAAGAGGTTAAGCCATTTCTCAAATCAGCATGCAAAGCTATTGTTTTGAGTTCTATTGCGTTAATAAAGGCTTATAAATTTGTTTTTCTCATATCTCATCCATGAACAGACACAACACAAGCTCGTTTGCAAATTCTAATTCATAACAAAAATTATGATATTTAACATTATGAAATGAAATTTTGTATTGATTCACGACATAGTTATTTTATTAGTCTTTTGAAGTACAATATGTATCAATAACCTTTTAGGACCATATTTTGTGGGTGTTTATTAAGAGAGTTATAAGGCGTCCATAACAGTAAAAGTGTGACGTAACCAATAAAGCTGTCGTGTTATATCGTAGATATATATAACCTCGTTTGCTTATTCTGAATTCGCGCATAGGATTGCAGTTCATCTTATTTATATAGCGAATAACTTAATTTGTATTTTACATCTGAACTGCAGTATAAAACCTCATGCCTTATTTTTCATTCCTAGGAGTGGGTGGTATTTCTCATCAAATTTAAATGCAACCGAAGTAATTTTCTTTCCAAATCAGTAAATAAATGCCGGAAATATGCGTTAAAAAACTAAAAAATAGCGTCCTCCTTTTTTTGAATGATAAATAATGTGCATTAGCAATCCAAATACGGTAAATATTATAAACTACACTTAATTCTGAATTCTTTAAGTTTGTTAGAATGTCTCGTATTTGTATCTGCATGCATTGTAGCAATTCCATTTAATACACGACGCCGATATTGCTGTTTTACAGCAACGTTTAAGAAGCGTCAATGGTGGAAATAAAATTAAGGTTAAAGTAAAAAACTGCATTCGTACAGTAAGACAATTTGCCACGAAAGAAAACCACAAAAAAGTAGAGGATGCCCTCTTGGTCTTCAGAAGTAACATCGCATCTATGCACGGCCTTACAGGATGTTAGTCTTTGAGCTTAGATGGCTGTACCTTCAACAACATCCAGATATCTAGTTTTATTTAAGACCTAATGTGAATGTCCTTCAGACAACAACAAGATCGCAGCTCATAAAAATACACATACAACCACAGACATGACCGAAATCTTATCTGAGCTCGAACTTAGATGTGTTGCCTCTCCTGAGGACTAAGATAGTCGCCTCGCTTCAAAGTGTAGCCGGCAACCGCACCTCTCCAACTGAAACACAAGTAATGTTTTACGGCCAATTATGAGGGCGGCGGTGGTACCTACCCCGTCGAACTATAGTTCTCCCATCTTTTAAATTCCATACTAAGTATGAAAACCTACTCTCACATAGTCGCTAGTATTGCAAAATATATTAAATCATATCCGGAACTGGCATCAGTTTTTCATCGAAGGACGAATATTTTAAGACCATTGTATTGATTACACAGGCCCTCGCTTCAGCGTCGCGTTTCCACGTTCGTGCCGTTTTATGGCTACATTTTACGTCATTTTTGTTGATATTGCGTGAAAATGGCCACTAGTTTAGTAGTAGACGATATGAGTACTGCTGGAAGATGCCGCTGCCCACTTCCTAGTTTAATCCTTGCTTTAATCCCCAAGGTTATATTCCTTTATGTAAAGTTTTAATATTTACGTAAAAAATTAACCTATATGTAAATATTTTTTTTCTCGTCAAGCATTTTATTCTTATATCGATAATTATTTTTTACTTTTTAGCTTGATTAAATATAAAATCGTTTTTTTTTACACCTATCGTATCTTTTCTATCTCTTCAGCATCTGTTATAAGTGTGTGTATCTTAGGTGACTAGAGCAACAAACGAGCATGCAAACCAACTGATGTTAAGTAGTTGCAGTTCATAGACAACCACGTACAAACACAAATACGACAGAAATCTTATCTGAGCTCGAACGTATCTACGTTGCTATTACTGAGGGCTAACATAGTCGCCACGCTTCAAAGTGTAGCCGGCAACCGCACCTCTCCAACCGAAACAAGTAATGTTTTACGGTGAATTATAAGTGTTAACATGAGGCGGCCTGCGCACTCGTTCGATACAAAAAATGCGACCGAAATATGTTTAATGTGACTGACCCAATGTTTCACAAAGGCTACTTAAGTAATTTAAAATATTTGACCTGTAGTTACGATCTGGAGGTGTCTCGTAATTCAATAACAAGTGACTGAGACAAGTGAGTTCAATAATCTATAATTTGTTTAACTACGTACATATTGATTACTTACAAGGTGTGCAACAAATTGTTCTCGGTATCTAAGGTTAAATAAAATAAAATATCAAAGTGCAAATCCAGTCCATGTTGGAGATAACTTGTTTTTGTAATGGTTTGATGTGATTAATGGTTTTTTTTGCTTGGGTTTCTACATACATACAC
>DWON01008059.1:0-12406 GCA_018251015.1 Phocides pigmalion okeechobee
CGAGTAACCTTTAATTAGTGCGTAAATATTTTAATTAAATATGAAATAAAACAATTTACTTTTTGGTACTAAACAAACATATTATTGTCGAAGCACTAATTTGGAAAATTTACCCAAGACATTTTAGCATATAAAAATTACACGACTTTAAAAAAAGTCACTGGCCTGTTTAAGACATAAACAATATCATCAAGCTTATTTTACAAATCACCAAATTCTGAAGAAGTTTTTAAAGTTACAGCAATTAAAAATAAAAAAAATACATTGTATGATGTAACGTAACATAATCCAAATCAATAGTTGAATTGACTTAACTGCGTCGCATGTGACCCGACGTTTAACGGACATAACAAAGTTAGGCAGGACTGCGCTTTCAATTACGTCCACCGCGTAATGACCGGATAACGCTCGGAACGTTTAGCTCAACCCTGTTTGCGGAACCGCCCCGCAGCCACCCCCTAGGGCCGCTACATCCGCGCGGGGCAGCCTAAACGGATTATCCGCCGTCGCCCGTTAATCTTCGCGTAAATAGGCTCACGTACAAGCAGCTCCGAGGATCCCGTGCAAACTATGAGCGCCGGCTGATCGCAGACGTTTGAGTGATGTTGTTGCGTTATGCGACTGCGACTCTTCTCCGCAAACTGTTTTGCTACTCTCACTTACTGCTATTTTGTGTATTTTTACAAGTAGATTTTTTTACGAATTTAAAAGAAACTTATTTTATTTTGTAGCCTTTAGAATTAACCAACATTTCGTATACAGTTTGTTCTTTTATATTTAGGCAGATATATAGGTTTTCTTGTAAAATTCACGCAGACGAAATTGTACGTACCAAGTTTTAACGCATTTTATATAGACGCTGTTTACTATTTGAAAGTTACACATATTACAACAGAATCCGATAAACAACGCATATCGCTGTCACAGTACTGCGCTACAGCCTACAATAAATTGAGATCGCGCGAGCCGTGACGTCACAGAAAAACGCCAGCCGTCGCCGCGGCTTTCCTGATAACAATCGTTTGATTTGTTTACGCCGACAGGTTGTTGTTTGTAGGCTCGATGTGGAACCTTATCAATGGCTTTATAATTGCAAGGGCATGCAGTTGAGCTTCAAAATGAAAGATTACAAGATTGCAAGTAAAGTGCAGAGTTTTCGATAGCACCGACTACACATTGAACGGATGCAGCTCAATCGATTTTAATATGATATTGAAGTGAATGAGTAGTAAAAAGAGTCGTCTGCGTCCGAACTATCCATTAGGGATTAAGCTATTATGCAAACAGCGACGAGAACGGAGCGTTTCATCAAAAACGCGGCTCCACAGCAGTGGGGAAATTGCCGCACGTTCGGCTATTTCCGTCCGCCCACAGATGCAGCGCCGCGAGTCGCGACCTTCGATTGCATGCACTGAAGCAGACATCAAAGACTGTCGATCGTGCGAAAATTTATAGCACATTAAATTCATTTTCATGGTTATTTGTTCAGATAATTAGAATAACTGGCGTCCTACAAGTTCTTCAACATGTAAAAGTCCTACAGATTTTCGACAGATAGTAGAACTTGTCCTTACTAGTACTCTAGAAGTGGCTGTATTATAATTAATTACGGGAAGGTATTATAACGCAGCCATTACCAGCGTGAAACAATTCTGATTATGGATGAAGATGTATGATTATAGCTCACTTACATTTGAGTCTAACTAATCAAAAATGACAACCTACTATTAAATTATGTCAATTGAAACGCCTGTTCCATGTAGTTAGATATTCTACATTCTGGTCTGTTATTTTAATTTCATAAAAAAATAGTTTAGTCGTCAAAGGATGATAGTTTAACATTGTTATCAATTCTCGACTATAACCGGATATTAATTCAAATTCAAATATTTTATTTCAATATCAAAAAATGTCAAGCGTACAATGTAAAATCAATACATCAATACATTGTATATTGTACCATTATATAAAAATATGTATTTGTTGTTATGTACTTTCGTATTCAAAATTAAAGCAAAATTGGTTTCGAAGGCATCAAGCCACAAAAATACTAGTCGACGCGCGGGACGATATTACAAGATGTAAAACGAGAATCAGGCGTCTGTCGGCCGTTAGAGTAGCAAACGGACGTGCAAGCCACCTGATGTTAACACTCGTCCACACGACCTTAAACAGGACTGAAGTCAAAGTAAATTTATGAATTTTTTCCACTACAACCATGCAATATGACTTACAGCGAAGGTTGTATGTAGCAAAGGCTTTGTGGTGGTACAAATAATCTACATGATGCATATAAATGATTCAAAACTAAACATTATTGTAAGTATTTTGAGCGTTATGTGTATAGGATTTTACATAGAAATTACAGAGATTTTCCATTATAGCAATCGACGGTGGTCATAACAGCTTCTTTTATTTATGAAACTAGATTTAGCTCTCAATTCAACTGACCTTAGCAATAAGGGAGAACAAATCCGCCATATTTCATACACAATCTTCACTTAAGTACCACAACTATTTCTAAAGTTCATGTAATATGACAATAATTGTGTTATATATCATCTACATAACAATAAAATTATTGTTGGAAAATAGTTCATTATAAAAAGGTGCATTTGGGGCATTTACAGTGTAGTTGGTAAGCAATCTTCGCCTATAATATCACTTTATTTCTACATATGTATATCTTGTAACTTATATGTACGTCTTGTGATAATTGGTGTACATTATGTTGGTTATTATAATTAATAAGTAAACTTTTCATATTTGCCTTATTTTATTTTATTTTAAATTATTATAATATATGTACAACATTTAACAGAGTTATCTCGTTGCATTTATACAATGTATCGATTCAAGTACAAAATAGCGTTTACGGTAAAATATATTTTTCGGTATATGTTTTTTTTTATCAAACTTTCTGTTTAGAGCCGTTTTCGGTTATATTATGGTCTCATTGAAACTCTCATCAAGGAAATTCTTAATACTCTAGCGCAAATACGATATGTTCATTCTTTTCCTATCGCAATATTCCCAGGACGTTGTCATCAAAGGAAGCTTTAACAAAATGCTATCAAGTCTTATAATGACCATTCTTAATACCGTTTGTGACACATTTATTCTTCGTCTATTGCAATGGTCGCCAAATGTTAACGTCAAGACTATTGTTTCTATAATGACTACTGCACTAAGACATCTTAATTGTTGACCTATTGCAGTGGTCGCCTGGCGTCATCATCATGAACACCTTAATACAAATCGCTTTCAAATCTATACTTTATTTCTAATACTTTAACGCCAATATGATATCATCATTTTTCGTATTGCAATGGATCTCGGGCGTCGTCGTCAAGACCTCAAAACAAAACACTAGTAAGTCTTACAACGACTATTCCTTATACTGTAGCGCTACAACGATATCTTCGTATTTCGCCTATTGCAGTGATCCTCGGGCGTTGTGTCCGTACAAGGCGGCCTCGCGCACCCCGTCTCGCCATATACGCGGAAACTGGGTGACCGGGAGAGATTTATCTCGCGGCAATAACGGTTTATTTTTAGCGCCGCCCGCGACAATACCACCACTCGAAATAGCCTGACGTTGACGTGGGAACTTTTATAATCGGTGCCGCATTAACTTACGGAGAATGTTGTAGGATTGCTTGGTATTTTCTTGGTCGTATGTCATATGGCATAGTCAGCGTCCTATACATATGTCGTCGTCAACTCTTTACTACCTACAATGCTGGGCACCGGCCGCTACTCAGAATGAGATGGGTTAAGCCATACTCCATCACGATGGCCAATTGCGGATTAGTAAGATTCACTTTAAGTATTTTATGATCATTTTTTTATATTTTATGTCGAAATCTCAGGTCCACAGGCATAACTATATTTATTAACGTTTAACGTTATTAATGTGATAATCAATATCTTAAATAAACTTCGATATTAAGAGATATCAGATTTCGAACCTCCGACTTTTAGTATGAGAAATCAGGATGTTACTATTAGATTATTGTTTACTTTATATACCTTGTAGATATCTCTACATGGTATAAAACAAAGTCGCTTCCCATCGACTGTACGCTTAAATCTTTCAAAGTTCACAGCCGACTTTATTTCAGTTTTCATCAATAGACAGAATAATTCCAGAGGAAGATTTGTATGTATAATATGTATATTATAGTAGAGATAAGCCTAGAATTACAAAGATTTGTAATTTGATGTAATTGCACCCGTGTGAAGCTTAGTCGTGTCGCTTTTATTTAATAATATAATCATCGATGTTTAAAGTTCATCTATAGAATATTACGGCCTTGTTAGAATACTTCACAGATTCGACTATTTCTTGAACATTCTCTGTTGTTACATATTTCTGAGCACGACTCTTGAGAAAAACAGTAATAAAAATGCAGTAAAATATTGTCAAGGGCAGGAAAACGGAAAGGTTATTGCATTTTTTTGCCATTCAATGCATTTAAGTACAACATAATAGTCCTATGTTATAATACTCGAATTGTAAATAGCCAACTAATACAGGCGACAGATTTTATTCGACAGTATGAGATAGCAATAAGGTACATCATTCAATTTATCTCGTGGTCAAACTTTTGAATTGATTTTTTTATGTGAGAAGAAAAGCAAACGAGCATGCAAACCACCTGACGTTCAGTAGTCGCAGTCCACAGACATCCACGTAAGACCCCAAACAAGATTGACATCCTATCTGGGCTTGAACGTAGATGTTTAGAACTAGATAGAACTAAGATGGTCACCTCGTTTCAAAGTGTAGCAGGCAACCGCACCTCTCCGAACGAAACACAAGTAATGCTTTACGGCGGATTATGAGAGCGGTGGTGGTACTTCCCCGATCGAACTACAGTTCTCCCACCTTTTAAATTGATTGATGCCTACGAAACATCCAAAAAAGTAAAAAAACTAAGCCTAGTTGCATTAAATCAGTGACCGGTACTGACAGTGTTAGATGCTTCTAAGCTAATTCACGGTTGTTATATACAAATTTCAATCTTTAAACCTCATCGGAGATACTATGCTTTTTAAAAAATGTATCAATCGAGTTTGCCACCACCAGCACCAAGAGGCAGCTTGGTGGAATATATTAAACTCAGCCCACAAAAAGCGGGGCATTTAAAGACAAGACGGGCTCCTTGTTATGTTCTTATTAAGACTAGCATGTCGTAGAGCAGGGATACGGGGGGGTCCGTTTTCATTCAGCATGTTACTTGACGTATAACAAGGCAAAATTTGAAACATATCTCTGAAGCAATTACAAAAAATGGAAGTGACAGATACATGTAGATATTCCTCGAGCTTTTTCACGTCACGAGGGGTCCAGATATCAAGCCTCCCCCCCCCCCCTACGCCCTATATACGCCCATGTAGTGGAGTACAGAACTGGGCCGCTCGTGCGATTCGCCCTCACTTAGCGGCTCGCACGCGTAACATTGTTACGCCCACTTCGCACTTTGGTGTGAATGTTGAGCAACACTTCCTACTGTACACACTTCGCGCCTTACTGATATATATTGGTCATTATAAAATCGATTTATTGTAGTGCGTATTTTCGGTAAAACCTCGTGTCATTCCCACATATATCGGTTATTATAAAATCGTTTTTTTCTCGATTACTATAAATCCATTTATTGAAGTGCGTATTCTCGTTACCAACTCGCGCCTTTCTCGTATAAAATCGATTTATTGTAGCGCGTACTTTCGGAACAATTTCGCATCCTTTCCACACGTACTGGTTATTATCATATCGATTTATTGTAGTGCGTATTTTGTGGACCTACCTCCCGTTATTCTGGGTTATTATAAATCCATTTAATTTGGTGGGTATTCTCGTTACAAACTCGCGTCTTTCCCGTATGTATAGTTTATTATAAAATCAATTTATTGTAGTGCGTATTTTCGGAACAATTTTGCGTCCTTTCCGTATGTACTGGTTATTATAGTATCGAATTACTAAGTGCATATTTATGTTACAACATCGCATCTTTACCATATATATCGATTATTATAAAATCGATTTATTTTAATGCATATTTTGTGGACCCATTTCCCGATTTTCACCGGTTATTGTAAATCGATTGATTGAAGTGTGTATTTTCGTTATAACTTCGCGCCTTTCCAATTTCGCGTCTTTCCCATAAAATCGATTTACTGTAATGCCTTCCGAAAATTTTCGTTCTATTCTATACGAGTCGGTAACTATAAAGACCATTTATTATGAAGTGTAATTTTCGTACATTTCGAGCCATTTCTGTTGTGTTTGTATCGGTTATTATAAAATCGATTTCTTGTAGAGTTTGTACAACTTTACGGCTCTCTGATTTTTATAGAAAGTCAATTGTGTCAATATTAATTAAGGAACCATCTACTTTTTTCTTATTATTTACCAGACCATTTGTTAACATTTATTCAATTTCCAACAAGCTATGACGGTTGAATGTTTACGATCTGGAGAATTAGGTAGTATTTTTGAATGTGTGTTTGGACAAAACATCACGTGTTTCGTTCTAAATCCGAACGACGCAAGGTACCTCGCTGGACTTTACTTATGTACTGATCACGTGATTTCGCTGTGAAATAATTGCTGTGTTAGATTTTTATGTATCGAAATTGTAAATTTCCTAGCTCTCTAGTTGTAGATTTAGGTATTGAAGTATCTAGTTTAGGTTTTCGAGCCAGCGTTATTTTATGAGTCGATTTCTGTTAACAAACCCGTCTACAGATGTGCATGTAGCTCCACGACTTGTGCGTCGGAAATAAGCGATGTGGAGCACGGCTAACAATTGGATGGGTGTTTAGGAAGAAGCCTTAGCTTAGTTAGTTAATCCGTGACCACGAGCCATGGGTACGAGCAACTAGTCCGAAATATGGGCAATTAAAAATCGTCAAATGAGTACCCAGTGATTTACGCAGACGGTCACGATTATATCGGTAACAACCGTAGCCTGTTCCTTTAAGTCCGGTTATTGTCGATCCATCGACATTATCGAGCAGTAGATTGAACTTTATTCCGTTACATTTGACTATACAGTAGTGAGACATTTCAACGTTTGTAGGCAACTCGTGCACAGTATCTAACAGAACAATTTGTTACGAAATCCACACATTTATAAGCTTTCATTTACACAGTTCGGTTCGCGATCCAATGGCAAGCTCAGGATTCCATACTAAATAAAGCGCAAGGTTAAAGCAATATACGATGACGGTCACGATCACGAAGCGGCAACGACAACCACGAGCCACGAGCGGCCCAAGGACGCAACACAGCCGTGACACACTTCTGATCGGACCTGTGCAGCTAGCTTCACTCATCAGACGACGTAATTCAGAATGGAACGACGCGGAATGGTGAGGCTATCCTCTCGCATCCGTTCGTTCGTTTTTCCAAAATCGTCAATTTCTGGATATTTTTTATCTGCTTTGCTAAGTTCACTCATCAGCCGATCTTTAGGTCAGAATGAAACGGAACGGTTAGTAAAGTTATCTCCCCACATCGGCTACGGAATCATTTATTTTATATACGTAAACAAAAACATAAACGTTCGAGTGTTCAAAAAATTAAATGTGTAAATATTTTTACCCAATATAGCTAAGTACAGATTCAGTTGAAACACGTCATATTTTTCCAATAGCAACGCGTGGTCTAGTATACCTAGTACACTATGTACTACTCTACGCGCGTTTTTTTGTTTGAAAAAATCGAATTCCTTCATGAAACCTACAGAAATAGAATCCACGATATTTGAAATGTTTGTCCGTTGACCGCGAAAAATCTTGACCGATTTAAATTTTTCCTACAAAAACCGTGACAGCATTTAAAATATATTTTATTATGCTATATCTAGACTGATATGCAAATATCTACAAATTTTTCCCTTGTCTTAAAATTCATACGACGATGCGGGCTCAGGTTGTTATTAACTAAATTAGATCGCAAGGTTAAAACAATTATCGTACGGCGGTCACGACCGCGGAGTGGAAACCGAACAACCCCGTACTGGGTGGATAGAACCAGCGCGACAATGACTACCAAAAGTATCCTATTATGTCATTCTATTAAGTTACTGTACTAATTTATTTCAAATGTATTTTATTTATTTTGATATATAACCGGTAATCACGATTACCGATTTTAAATTTCAGACATTTCGTATTGTCACTGCTAGATTGGTTGTAATTAGCCGTCACCAAGTTTCATTCGACTGGTTCAAAATATCGGCAATCAAAAATCGTGAGTACTGGTTACATAGTATAATATATAAAATCCCCGATGACATTACCTTACAATCATGTAGTGTTATTTGTATCCAATATAACATTTCATTTCCTATGTTTCTCTCGTAAGGAGTAGTATTTTCTTTTAAAATTTAACCAAATGGGCAGTATAGCAATGCAAATAATAAAAAAAACAAATCGGTTAACTAATTTAGAAGTTATGCGGTAACGAACAAAAAAAAACGAATTGAGAACATTCTCTATTTTTGAATAATTAAAAATATTACATTTAGAATTTAGGCACACACATATGTTAGTTTTTAAATCTCGTTTACATTAGAAGGTAGTTATCACCGTTTTAATCCTAAAGGAGCCATAGCATGGAAAGATGTCTTGAAAGTTATCTGTGATTTTTTGTTCTGACAAACTACCCAATTTTTGTAATCGACTTTTAAAGATGACGGACAGTAGAACGGAAGCATTTGATAATAGGCTCTTATGGTTTCTTAAAAGTGCTACCAAACAATCGATAGCTTAATATGGTTGAGACCATGGTTAAAACAACTTTATTTATACTATGACGGTCAATACCACAATACCTCCCAACCCCGTATGCACAAGGACGGCGCCCTGACCTGGCACAGCCCTGAAATAGATACCTCGTCGGTAAGAATAAAGTATGCATAGTGTGTGAGGTCGTCGTGTCTCGTTCCGCAAATGTTTATTTATGGAAAGGAAAATGTCCGTTGCACTGTTTGTTAATACTGAATCAAATATTACGTTGAAAATGTATAAATTTTTCAAATGCGGAATAGATTACGCGCGAGCAAAACATAACAATGAATTTGAATACCGAGTAGAATAGGTAGCGGAATAATAAGCGTTTTGTTGTTATTGCCGTGTTCTCCAATCGCGTCGCGCGTTGTCTTGTCGTCCAATCGCAGGTAAAAATTCACGTTTGCCAACCAATATGTGAGCGAGTTTTTCCCGCGTTTTCTTTTTAGCGCGAAAGTGAGCTAATTTTTGTTTCGACCGCAACACAACTATGGGAGTATATTGTTGAGAGAGGAATGACGTCACGGAGAAAATTTATAAGGTAAGATGCGAACACAACGGGCAGCTACCAAAATAAAGACCGTTTATGTAGATTTATGTCACGATCTATTTTGGGAATCGGTCGCACTCGCGTGAACTTGGTAGCGGCGGCTGCGCGCGCGTCGCTTAAATGAACACGCGACAAGGAAAACTACTAAGGATTTCGTTTGATAACAATGAGAATTGTTAGTCATGTGTGTAAATTATTATATTTGCCAAATTCTTGTTTTTTGCTCTTTGTATCGCGTGAGAATAACATGATATAACAGGTAAGCTTATTTAATCCAATGTTTGATTCAGAAATAGTTTGCTTTTATTGTCGATCTATCATCGTATGTCAAAGTGGGTTATAACAATCTCTCATTTATATAATTTCTTACACTAGGTGTTGTAAGAGCGCTGTTTTGACTTACAAAACCAAAAAAATATGAAATTAAATTTGAATATCCGATATATAGCAAAACGCGTACAGTTCCACGTCTATGTGGTCTATCTAGGTAGATAATAAACAATCGACGAAAAAAACCTTGAGTGTAGTCGGGAATTGGATGGGTAACCGCTAGTAGTAGTTGTTATCGACGAACGGTATCATTAAATCTTGTATCAGGCACTATGATTGATTGGCTACTGACCCTATTCTCTACTTCGTATGTTCTACACGTTTCCAGTTGCAGCTCTGTGTCTACACTGAGATACATAAGGGTTGCAGCAATGTGACGTAAGGTCAAATCGCATCAAGCCGTTGATGCTGGAGTTGCGTGTTCGGCACCAATTAAATCCGAGCACGCATTACCAACAAATTTTGCAGTTTCTAATTAGATCAATTGATTCTTAGCGGTTTCGCGCCGCCCGAGCTGCCAAAATGCATTGTGGTCAACGTATAAATATTATGAGGTCGATGGACTCGCGTGCACATTGTTGGCAGAGGGGCTGGGAGCGTGTAAACCATTAATGATTCGATTGTTTACCTAGCTATCGATCTCTTTCATGCGTGCGATTAGTACGCTATGATCTCTCAAACTTAACAAACAAAACACGTTATCGACAAGACTTAAAATAAGTGGTAGGATACGCGCTGAGATGCATCACCGACATCTGCGCTTTGCACTTTGTCCAATTCTTAATATATTGGTAATGTGATTTCCGAGTACACTAACAAGAGAAGCGATTGTCCTCAGATATAACTTCAGTCCTGAAGGACCATGTAATATCAGGTGGCTTGCAACACATGTGGTAATAAACAATACTCGACATGATTGATTATTAATACGGCTTGCATTTGGGGACGAAAAAGTGTAAATCATTTTACATGTACATACGATTTTTATCCGATAAGGTATATTGACGTTAATAAGATCGACTGATATCGACATCGTAAGAATACAGACTTGATTTTATTTACGAAACATATCGCGTAAGGTTCGCAACATTGTGTAAAGATTATATTAACCTAGATACTAATGACACATACAATAACGCAATTAGCATAGAGAAAGTAAAGTCCAAACTTACTGACTTTTGTAAATAGTTAATTTATTTATATTATATGACCAAAATTACGTATTTTTAACCAAGTTTCGGAAGGTAATTGACTTACTCAGAGATCAACGCATACCGAAAAAGTTAAACTAGAATTCAGATATTTTGTAAATAGGTTCTTTGTACAGCGTAAGTGTGCACTAAGCAAAGAAATCTGAGAACCCTAAAGGGGTAGAATAGGGATTGGGATGGAAAGCTTGATTCAATGTATTGGTGACTACATGGCTCTTCATAGACAAAGTCGCAGAGGAATGCAAGTTCTTGTATACAAATAAAAACTATAGTTCAACAAGAGAAATCAAATAGAAGTTCGTATTGTCGAATAAGTTTTTGTAAGTCGCAAACTATAGAATGATACGGAGCCACTTGTTGGATTCGGAACGAGATCGCCTCTCGCGAGCTTTCCGCTTTCCCTCTATAACTCCAAACTTTTCTTGTAACTCAGCCAATCCAATTCGAAACATCTGTTCAATACAAAGGCCATTATACGCTTTCCGTGTGACATCATAAAGGCGACAATAGTGTACACAATGTAGAACTTGGCAGCAACTTGGTGACTTAATATTATCGCGATAGCAGCCACTTCGCAGATACTAAGATACCGTTTTATGGTGTTGCTAACTTTATGAGCATTTTTATGAGTCTATATATTTAGCAGTATGTAATCTTTCTAGACTCACGAACTTTTACTTTTATTACTAAACTACGGTGAAGGTTAAAAGGAGGGTTGTTTCTCCTAAACATATTTAGGAATACGTGTTTCGTCTTACTTAGTAAATAAAGTTTTATGTCTGAGAAAGATATACAAAAATATATAATATTAAGTAAGCATTAACAAGAGAGCCGTACAGAGAGAAGTGGACATTTACTCGGATCACGTGTGTCCAACAAAGTTCGTACAAATGTAAAGGCGTTGTGAGAGCAAAAAATCCTATTACAAAAGTATTGAAGCTCGTCGCCGCCCGCCCACGTGCTCGGCCAGACGCTGAATTGGACGTCTCACTCGACTACCTTTGTACCGATGATAATGGATTATCGGAGTGCCTTCTTTCTTATTCGCCCGAACAAAAATCGAAGTGCTTTTATATATTAATTGATTTCTTTTCAATGTAGAAAAGAGCGTGCAAAACAACTAATATTAAGTGGCCCAATTAAATTGATCAATTAAATATAACAGTGACCCCAAGCCGACCACACATACATATAACTCTGTGTTAAATTTTGATTAAGTAAATCACACTTCAAAAGGTTAGGATGTAAATGTAATGTAATTGTAATGTAATGTAAATGTAATGTTAATTATCATATATTTAAAGCCAAAAACTGCCGTTATAAATTGTTTTTTTACATTGAAAGGAGCGTGCAGGCCATCTAATTTAAAGTTGTTTCTACAGCCTATGGTCATGTACGTTTAAACTCCCATAAGAGTGGAGCCCTTTTTGACGTCATGCATAAATGCGTTGCTACTTCTGAGAACTGAAATGGTCGTCTCGCTTGTAAATGTAACTTCTCCAACCGAAATATT
>DWON01008060.1:0-12406 GCA_018251015.1 Phocides pigmalion okeechobee
AAGAAAAATAATTTTGACATTCTATCTTCCCTCCTTGTCCCTCATTCCGCGAACTTAAAAACGCACCCTCGTAGGTACTCTGTAGTTACACTCCCAATAAAATTCTCTTATAAGCTATGTTCAGTCTAGTTACGTGTACGCCAATACCACAAACTGTACGACGAGATTACTATACAGACTTTTTATTATCTGTTTGTGTAAAGGAGAAATTTTTTGTATTTTTTATAGATTAGCCTACCGAAAACGCAGACAGGCCACCTGATGAAAAGCAATCACTGTCGCCTTTAGACTGTTTGCAATACCAAAGAAGTCGCCAGCATGTGGCAATGAAAGGGAGTTGTCTTAACCCTTTTACCGATTATAACTCTTTTCCCTATTATTAAAATTAGCAATGAATTTATTTCAGCAAGAATAAAATGCATATAATATAATATTGAATACATATTTTTCTATCATTATTATCGACGTCTTGTCTAACTGACGCTTGACTGACTATACGCTTTCAAAATAAGGACGATTTGGAAGTTATTCCATCATGCATGCTCCTTATATACGGAGTCAAAGATAAGTTTTATTCTTAGTCTATTTTATTTGTGTTTTCCTAACATGGAGATCATGATATGACTTGAGACTCTTGAAATACCTTGATAATTAATTTTATGCAATTTCTTGTCTATTTTCATTTTTGGCAAAAAAAAAATAGTTTTCTACGTCAAAACTCAGTTATTCCCTAACTCCGAATATTTCAATTTTATAAAATAGAATGCAAACCCGCCATTTAAGTCTAGTTAAAATTAAATTACATCGAACCCCACTCCATGGCATCTATGTTCCAAGGCGCGGCTCCACGGCTCGCTGGCCCAGTGGGCCTCCAAAAGCCGTGGCATCCGACCGCACTCCGCACTCACATCATGTCCTTAGCGGAAGGTGCTTCTGATACCGAACATAGACAGGACGAGGAGAAACCCAACGCAGCGAAGAAGACTGAGAAGAACAGAGGATCAGTGAGTCGCATTTTACTATTTCTTTTTTATTTTCGTTCGCGTTAACTGGTTGAATTTAGACTTATTCCAGGTAGTTTTTGAGGCTTTTATTTAGTGTATATATAAATAAATAGAGATGAGATTTCTATACTTGCCAAAAACTTTTATGTAGAGCTTAAGTAGACTGGCACAGAATGCCAATATGACATAGATAACTTGTCACACAAGACCCTTTGTGAAATTTTTTAGACGTAATCATTTATTTTTGAACCATGATGAGCATTTAAATTACTTTGTGTCGCACTATTAAGTAGAGAGAGCTGATTGGCACTTAAAAAAACTGAAAATGCAAAAGACTACAAATTTTCATACATACCCAGATTTGACTGGCAAAAAAACATTTTTTTCATTTTGTCTGTATGTTTGTCCACGCCAATCTCAGAAATGGGTATCCCATTTGAATGTAGTTTTTAGGATTATATTGTGACGGGCTTCACTTAAAATGTTGTGTTTTTTTCATTTAAATTAGTTAACAAAAAAAGAAGTTATGTCAATTCTTTTCAATCTTCACCGGGCGACGTCACGTGAATAGCTAGTTTTAACATATTTTTAGTGACTCTTTAAAATATGAGACAATTTACAAAACTGTAACTTTTGGCTCTTCCGTCTTAAATGTTGCCGACCCGTGTTATAGAGTAAACACATTACCTCGCTGTATAGCCAAACTAATCCTCTGGCCGAGATAAGCGCCAGTCCTTTGGTCCCTTGTGGAGTCGATTAATCGTTCGGACAGATGTTTGTAGAAAGTCCAAGCATCGGAACCCCACGGTCCCATTGTTTCCACCGCACACGGCAGAAATATGTAATCTTGATTAAGATCCGCATATTTCTGCAGTTTGCGGATTTCAGCGTCAGTATAATATGTACATGTACTCGTACATACACTTAATGAATGTTAAGTATACAATGAATAAACAGTACATCGGCTTTGAGAGCCGATGTGGCCTGCAGATTCTTTCGGTACCCGTCGATTGTAAAAATTGTCTACAAATCTCTGAAAGAGTGCGTAGTAAAACGATATTATTGTAAAAATACTTTCGTTATAACAATTTCCTTTCGTATTAATACTTATGTTTATAAAATCAACGGGTTGCACTCCGGGAGCGCCGGCAGAAGTGAAAATTGACCATTAATGTTGCTATGAAGTATAAACATATTACAAATATTACATTTATAATGTGTATCTACATAATTATGTATCTATATTCATAATTTCGTCAAGCAGTACGGTAGACTCGATCGAAACCTAACCCGAATAATAAAAATATATTAATTCAAAAATGAAACTTGACATGAATGTCTGTATGTATGAATGAAAATGAAACTGACACGTCAGTGTCAACAAAAGTGTCTTACGGCGCTAAAAAAGTTTAAACTTTAAAAATATTGTGATCTGTAAATATATATTGTTTGTATTATATTATTAATTATTATTTATTTATTAGTTACACCAACAGAGTAAACACTAATACATTTAATAAAGACTAATTTTATAATATTAGTTATGGTTAGTGATAAGTAGTTGTGCCACGACTTCGTCGGTGATGATTGACTTAAATTGACATAACTTCTTTATTTGTTAAACGATTTCACTGAAACACTATATGTTAGGTGAAGCCAACCGCAATATAATCGTGAAAACTGCATTCAAATCGGATAAGCTGTTTCTGTGATTAGCGTGAACAGACATACAGACAAACAGAGGTGGCCAAAATCCATTGTTTTGGGTTCTGTTGCGTATATAAAGGCACCCCATTATGATTTTTAATATATATGCCATGTACAGACAGCGATCAGTTACAATTTTATTATATGTATAGATGAATTGTGGAAACAAAGGAAAATAAATCTTGTGTTTAAGTTATAATATTCTGTTAGACATTTGTAAGAATGTATATCAATGGCGTAATTCATCAAAATTTTATTTATGCATGCAGTCAATGTTTGACCGAACTAATGAAACAAAATAGTTATACTAAATTAAGTGTTTTGTCTGCTGACGCTAGTTAATTCCATGCTAAAAATACAATTTTATCGGTTTTCTCAAACGCGCCAAAAATACGCAAACACGAAGGCTGGTTCATACCTCGCGCAGAGAATGCGATCGTTATTCAGCGCGGAAATCCGACTAGCGTTTCAGCATCATGTCGTACGGGCACGGACTCCCTTTAGATTGTTTGGATTACGTTTTATTACTTTTAAAACCTATTTCATATCGGTTTTATTTATTTATTTAAATTTTAATCACAATAAAAGAAATAAAGAAAGAAATAAAGGTTTTAAGATATTTTGCCCCGCTTCGCTCGGGTAATAGAGTTTACATTTACTTACATTATTTTTCTTTCACACATGCATCCAGTCATTACCTAGTTGCAAAAATTAACAATTAGAAACATCTATTTAGTACGACGACTATATTACTAAATTGAATTTAACAATTTAATTTCTCGCCCAATTTACAAAAAACTTAACTTATTTATGTATCAAAACCTTCCTCGGGAATCACTCTATCTGTTGTTGAAATGTTTGAGAAAATTCGTCCAGTACTTTTTGAGTTTATTATGAACAGACACGTCGCGACGGGGGACTTTATTTTATAATATTTAGAGAAGTATAACGTCAAATCATTCGAAACCAATTGAAAGAAGATCACAGCGCACCTTGACCTTCGATCAGCACTACAGAATTAAACAATTAGTTAGAACCAATTTGTTACCAAACATAGTTTTATGGGTTTTATGTGCCTGTGGCAACGAGTTGATCCAATTTGGACCGAATTGCCTGTCCACCCACTGAGCTGTTAGACGTAATTATCCTACGTGATTAATTTCGACTACTGGCAACTCTACTACGATGCCTTATTAGGAATTTTGGTTCAATTTAGCTCTAACGCTTGAGTTAAACGTTCTAAAATCTTTTTTTATAACTTTGCTATTATACAATTTCAAACTGATATTATCACGGAATTTACACATCATGTTATATACAGGGTACTTACGATTAACGATTTTTGATTGCCGAAATTTCGAACCAGTTGCATGGCGTTGCAAAAAGCGTTACTTTACTATTGTATTTAATTTACTTTTACCATTTACAAGGGTACAAATTTGAATTCAAATATTTATTTTATTTCATTAAATAGGTACCCTTAATGAATGTCAATTGTACATTGTAAAATCAGTATGTCCGTGGGCTGACATAGTTCAAGAAAAAAATTGCTGACAGAAAATACTCTGGGTATTTTTATAGTCATGATATACATTACACTGTACAACTAGAACGATAGTGATGACAGTAAAGATTTTAAACAACAACAATTTTGAATATTTTATCATAAATTATAAAATTTGAACTCTTGCAGAAAATGACAGATTTGTAGTCGGCACGTTTGACCTCTCTGGAGGTCATGATCTATTATTAATGTGATTCTCAGGGAAGATTATTATGGATGTAATAAAAATAAGGCTTGGCTATGTATCGTGTAGCCAGTAACTAGGTGTACGCACCCATTTTTTAAAACGGAAGCCGATGAAACAATGCCACAATTATAGCCAAGATTGATACGACGGCCGTAGCCAGTGGCCCGTGCTCTGATCACTCTCTATTGTATTCTTATGAAATACTTTCAACTGGATTGATTTTATGGACGTTATTAGTGTGTCATAATATCTATTGGATTATTCCGGACTTTATATTGAGACTGTTGAATTGAGCTTTTCACAAATATAACATCTTACTATACGATGTTTATCGACGTTTAAAATTAGTTCTGCAAATATTCTACTATGAATAAAAGTATTTGATTTAATTTTACTCCAGTCTTTAATACATTTATTAGGTTTGGGTGTGCCAGTGACTCTTATCTAATAACTTTTATAGTACGTGGGAGAACTATAGTTCGATCGGGGGTTCAGTAATGTTTGTCATTGTACATGGATGGGCTGCGACTACTTACCACCAGGTGGCTTGCATGCTCATTTGTTATTCTTCTCACATAAAAAAGATGCAGAAGTTCACATCAGTCAATACTAACTTTTACATTTTTTTTACATTTTGCAACAGTATTTTATATAGAAGTACTTTACAGACCTCTCACTCTCTCTCTGAACCTTACTACCGTCTTCCTAGAAATAAAGAGTTGAATTTATGAACTTAAAAAAAACATGATATTTTATTTCTAAAAATCTGATCATTTATAAAAAAGATGTACAGAATTTATTTAAACAATTTAATCAACTCCAGATGTCCGACTCGTATATGTGGAAGGAGCAAATCCATACTCTCATGAAGGGCGGAGAGAGCGAGTCCGATATTTCGGACTCAGAGCACTTCCTCACCAAGGGCGCCTTCCTTCTCACGCCTTCTCATGGCCTCAGCATGGAGAAGGCTTCCGCCATCTGTGAGAAGATGGAGTTCAAGGGCTGCTTCTCACTCACCAAGACTGCTACGGGCATCCTCTTCAAGTTCTCCAGCGTTGATGACTATCAAATGGTCTTCAAAAAAGGCTTCCATAAGGTCACCGGGTCAAGGTTTTACAGGAAGGTAAGTAGAATACGTCTTTAGTCTTGCTTTGTTGTCGTCCTTTTGAAGTTGTTTTATTCTTTTTTATGAAGCCATTTTTATGAAGCCTCTTCGCCCTTCTGTAAATTTGCTTTTGTCTTCCTCTTAACTTCATAACTTTTCAGTTTCTTGCATTAAACAGTGGCTTTTATTCTGTCATCTGGTTAACAACTTCTTCGAACAAAATGATTTATAATAATATTCTTTATACTACCTTATTAAGCTTTTTTTAATTATGACGTTCTTTAGTTCTTTAATCGCTATAATTCTTAACATAGGTAACATTATGCTGAAACATATAAAATAAAGTCTTTACATCAAGAATTAAACCTCGCCTAATCCATCCATGAGCCTAAACCAGTAAACCATTTTAATAAGTACTATTCTATTGTTCAATTGTAAATTTTAAATCTGTAATTTTTGCTTTACATGACCAACATCATCATCAGTATTTAAATTCATTGAAAAGTGATACTCATGAGATAAATATTTGGTAATAAGATTCTATCATACTATATTCTACTGTCGTATGGTTTGTTCACATCTTCATACCCGTTATCCGATATATTTCATTGATTTAAAGATAACCCAACCATATAGATCGCGATCCCCTGCCGGCCGCAGAAGACCTTTACCATCTACGTGTACGACATCCCTGACGAGGTTCCCGAAGAAGATGTTCGCCACGCCCTTTACAAGTTCACTTCGGTCGTTGAAGTGGTCCGTCTCCACTTCGCTGGATCGCCAAGAGAAGGTAACACTGGTTAGTGGACACTCATCGTCAGTATTCATGTGATGTCCTAGCTGAGTGTCGCGGTTTTACCAAAAACTATTGTTTTGCTTTTCAGGTTTACAGCAAGATGTTACAGCTTATAATATTCCACGATAAATGACCTTTAAAGTACTTTAAACAATCCTCGATCGTATTTCCAGAGATTTACACTTTCAATTAAACAAAAAAACAATCTTTTCAGATTAGTATATGAATATGAATTATTACGGATCAGATTCTTATTCACTGCTTCTCTGTCTCCAAGGCAGACTAGTCCTGAACCTCATCATTACCGGTCTACCCAAATTCATACAGTAGAGATGTAATCACTAGTTAATAAGATCTGAAGCCACGAAACGATAGTAGTCTATGTTTGACTCTTCACAGTTAGTCAAAATATAATTATTAATCGTTGCGTTCAACTGTTACACTAAACTGCAATAAGTCTTGAAAACCTTTTATTTTTTGCGCTACATCGTTCATATTTTTTAATTTCATTTGACTATTATTTGCAATGAGGCAGAATCTGTGCGTTTCAAATTGAGAGATACTGGCGCCATATTAATTTCTAGAGAATCTTACGTTTCGGTAGACCGGTTTAGTTCTCAGCTCACTCGGCTAAGGAGTCTATTTCGATCCAGGAGTAACAATATAAACGTGATCGACTTCAGCTTGGACTTCTGTATTATTTAGAGTTATTTACAGATGCCCATTACTACATGATCAGGGGATTTCAAATCAATAAAACAAATTGATTATGGGTATGAATGGTTAATTACAGGCACTTCGACTCCAAAACCATTGGAGAAGACTCCACCGCGAGCCATCACGGCTATCGACGGGGAGCTGGTCAGCAGCATGGTCCCGAAGGAAGCGTCCAGCGTGCTTCGCGTGACGCTCGCCAATATCGAGGAAGCCAACATTCTGCTCCAGAATGGACTAGACTTCTACGGGGCCACGTACTTCCCAACTGAGCTCGCTACGCCTGCACAAGCTGCAAAACTGATTAAACCTAGCAGGTATTGGAAAGAACGTTTGGGTAACTTTTATCCAGAATTTTCTTCAACGATAAGTCTGATAGCCATGGTCAATATTTCATTATCACAGAAACAGATCTTCTCACAGAATCAGAAGGGTTAAACTATATTAGTAGTGTGGATTGATAGATTTCATACACCTTAGAGAACTTTATGGAGAACTCCTAGGTCTGCAATTTCCCCACGATGAATGAATGATGGAATCTTACTACTAGGATATGCAATAAAATTATTTAATTACAATATAAAAAAATAATATCAATTCTAATTTCATTTTTCAAGACGGCAAGTTTGTATTGTGAAAAAAATGTTTGATTGTCAGCAGCAAAGATTTCTAAGTTTAGTATTTAAATTCAAATTCAAATATTTAATTTCATTGTAAGGTATATACATACACTTAATGAATGTCAAGGGTACAATGAAAAATCCGTACATCGGCTTTGAGCGCCTGTTGGCTAACGTTGACCGGTGAAAAAAGCCGGCGGATTTTTTTATGGAAATGTAATGTGTTCCTTATTTTAAGTATTCCTATGAAATTGAATTAGCATTTCCAGAGTCACCGGCGGCACCGTCTCTGCTCGCGTCCGCGACTTGCTGCCAGTCTTCGACCAGCAAGGCTTCGCCAAGTTCGCGCCACCAGCATCCAGACTTGTCAAACCCCGCTCCAAGTAGACTGGACCCCATCAAACGACCAATGTCGACTAATCAATGACAGAACCTAATTTTAAAACAAAATAATAGACGATGAAAATCCATGTTTCGATTGCGAAGTTTGAGTTAGGGTCTGTATGGGATATTCAGTCATGTTTTACCGGCATTTTTCATTTATTAATACTATGCTATGAGTTTCAACAGCATACATAAATAGTATATAATTTCTCGATAACAAAACAAACATTATGGTAATGTTTAAGGGTCATTCGAGTAGGACATACGCAGTTAAAGGGCGTGAATGAGCCTTTGTTTTGGTTATTTTTGATGATTTTAGGGCCTAAGTAGAATTGGTGGTGGTAATGTCAACAATAATTACTTATGTCCTAGTTCCAATAGCAACGATCTGTACTGTACCGGTTTTAAATGTCACAATGTTCGATATGTTGGTGACGTAATAAAATAAATAAACAAAAGGAATAAGATAAAGACATCGAAATATATTTAAAAACATATATGTATACCAATGTTTTACAAGCATTGGGAGGAAGGAAGAGTTTTGCTTATTTCCATTCACAAAAAGGTAAGAAAGGGGGTTATTACTAAAATTGTGGTTACGTCATACTTGAATGACACCTTACATAGGATCAAACGAACTCATTAACTGTTAACAGTTTCACGTCAATCGATTAATAATTAACAATTTATATTTGTTCACTAATTGAGTAAATCCTTAGATTCCTAATTAATATGATTTGTACATATATAAATACACACATATATTGTTTATCTTCACATAACTTAAGAAAATTCTAATTGCAATATTCCTTGTACTTAAAATCATTATACGTATATCCTTTAAGAATATTCTATTATTATTTTTTTGTACCAAATTGCATTTAAATGTTAATTAATTATAGTTACTAATAACTGTGCCATTTATTAAATAATCTAGTAACACAATCCTAGCATATTATCATGATAATAAAATAATTATTTGATTATGAAATATTAGTTTTTTATTTATCACTCTTAAATTTATCGACAGTTCTCTCAAATTTATCTTCTTCTCAAATTTATCGACGTTCCAGACATCATCTGTATTAAAATACAGATCATGCCTATATAAATCATGTTTACATACAATTTTGTACATACATACATAGTTGTATTTGAGCTATAACATTTGTGACGCAGATTAAAAAAAAACAGGATTGTTGTCAGACCGAAGTAATTTTGAAAAATAGACTTCGATATTACGCCTCACATTACTGTCTCTTATTATGAGGAGTTTTTATTTAAGATAAATATTTAGAAAAAAACGTAGCGGTAGGGAAATTAATACAAGGGTAAACATACATTTATTTTTTTGTCTCTAATTTCAAGTAATTCATGGTACATGCAGCGACATTTCTTGTTAATAGTGATTGGTATGGTTGATAGCAAGCTTTATTTCCATTAATGGGACCCATATATTTCAAACGATAACAACAAACACATACACACACACCATATTAATGATTCAAACAATAATTATGAAACAAAGAAATATGGTTATAAATAGAAACAATAATAAATATTTTTAAACATTTATTTTCTATAATATCACAGATAAACAATGTGTACGCTTTTAGCGAGTATATAATATTATAATAGTATTCAATAATTGTCTTAAATTAATATAACACTTATCTTTAAACAATTAAGCTACACTTATTTTACTTTTCTTAAATTTGTCTTCTATTTCTTGAAGGCTCTTGCCTTTCGTTTCTGGCAGTATAAAGTATAATATGGCAGTCCCTACTAATGCTACGACACCATAAATAAGGAATGTGATTACTTCACCCACGTTTGACATCAGGCCGGGCGCAGTCTTCACCACAATGAAGAAAGCGGCGAAGGTGGTCGCCGAACTAATACCCGACCCCAAACCTCGGGTTTTGGTCGGGAAGATCTCGCCGCACATCATCCAGGGCAGTGGAACTAAACCTATCGAGATGGCGCAAATGTACATCGTGAGGCATGTGAGCGGCAACCACGACATGTTGGTCGTCTGACCGTTCGCCCAGTACAGGTACGAGGACAGACCAACCATGGATATGGACGTGCAAACGCCGCTGATCATACACAGCGGCCTGCGTCCATACTTCTTGCAGATCACGCAGGCGACGATGGACATGACGACTCGGACCGAATCTATCACCAACATCGCCATATAATGGTCCATGTTCTTCCCAACAGCTTTTTCGACTATTTCTATAGAGTAAAAAGCTATAGCATTAACACCGGAGAACTGGCACGTTATGAAGAATATAATCATTATCACCAAGGGCTTAATTAGTTCAGGGCTTTTCAAGTTCATTAGTCTCTCCTTGAAATTTGGTGCCGGCTCATTGTCAGCAGCTTTGCGCTTGTCGATGATTCCTTTCAGCTCAGCCTTCGCTTCCTCACTGTATCCTCTTAGCCACGCAAAAGCTTTAGCACCTTCTTCGATCTGTCCTTTGGAAATAAGCCAAGTTGGACTCTCAGGGACCAAACTAAGGAGAAGGACTGCAAGAACTGGAAACATGCAGCATATAACTGCCGTCCATTGCCAAGTAAGGTAAGTTCCAAGAATATGCGCCACTAGAATGCCGACAGCGATGGCTAAGGACACCCCTGCGAGGAAGATTCCTCGATACTTCGGTTCGGTTGTTTCGCCTATGTACACCGGGCTTAGGGGACCGAGGAGGCCCACGCAAAGGCCTGTGAAGAAGCGTCCCAGAAGAATGAGGGCCAGGTTGTCAGCGCAGGCTATGAGGATCCAGCCGAGGAGGAATGGGCCGCACGTCATATAGTGTGAGTTCCTTCTTCCAAACTTCTCCATCATCCAGCCGCCGATGAGACAGCCCGGAGCCATTGGAAGCGCTGCCATAGCCGCTGAAATACATAAAAGATCCAAATAAATAAGGTGGTGAAACCATTGTGCTTCAATTATCCAAATGTATCATAATATTTCTGATTATTTGAGAAGTATTGAGTGCTGTTGTGATTTGATTTAAAGAATATAGACGAGAGATAATTAAAACGTCCAACTTGTCCAAAGAATTCCAAGTTAATTTGAAAGTTTCAACTTAGTCCCTATGGATAGTAACGCATCTGTGGCCGACCTTATTTATATACGACTTCATTCCTATTTGTAATTGACAACACATGTCCCCGGGCGGATATGACCACTCACTATTTTTTGAATAATTTATATACAGAATTTATTTACAGAAATATGTTAACTGTTATCCATTCCTTGGCGACTAAGATTACTTAAATACATTTATACATAACTTTATTCTGTTCAGATACTCCATTACAGTGAATTATAACGTAAAAATTTAAAGCACCTAGTCACAATAATGGTTGTGGGACATGTATAGAATATATAATGAATTGATTTCCTTAACTGGTTACATTATTTATACATGGTTGCTTCTCCTGAGGACTGAGATGCTCGCCTCGCTTGTAAGTGTATCTGGTACCGCACTACTCTAACTATAACACAAGAACCGCGTTACGGCGGATTATGAGGGCGGCGGTGGTTTCTCCCCGGACGAATTGTTTTTCTACCACGTTCTTCATGTTATTTAGATTAGCTTTTATATTTTTTTGTATTTTATCAATTTTTTATACACGATTACGTTCCATTGCAATAAATCGTTTTAATCCTTTATATAAAATTTGAGAAAAGATATACAAAATATATAAAAATTCTTCTTCTGTTGTAAACACTGACATCAACTTTTAACCGATAGGAGTCTCAATTTTAGGAACGATATTTCCAAAATAAATTTCATCATTCTCACTTACGCTATAAAGAGTTTCTTTACAATTTTCTTTACAAGTCTTCTAGCGGTTTTGACTGCGTTGATCTGCGGGTCAGTCGGTCAACTTCCTCTTTTATTCATTGCATATAGAAGATTTATATGTTTCTACGGTAATGGTTTCTAAGTCGTTGTTGAAATTCTGTTCTTTGTTATAAGATAGCAGATATTACTGATGACCTTTCGGTGTGGAATCAAGGGCGGACAATGCCATACGTACGCTACTGGTTCTAGAACAATTCGTCTGTATGATGATCTTGTCATACAAGATAACTGGTTTTGCCAAGCGTCAAGTTTGTTACCGAGAGTTTATTTAAATGAAGAGTTGAGAGTCTTTGTCTGTCATTTCGTCCGCGTAGTTACTACACTTTAAATATTTTTATGAAGAGTTGAGAGACTGCCGGTCATTTTATCCGCGTAGTTACTACACTTTAAATATTTTTATGAAGAGTTGAGAGACTGCCGGTCATTTTATCCGCGTAGTTACTA